>JAVXUO010000238.1:0-201506 GCA_033065855.1 Escallonia rubra
ATTCATAACAATACATGGAACTCTCACTTGATCAACTCCCTATTTCCCGACGACATTGCTAAGAGGATCCAAGCCATTCATATATCGCCTCATGATATCGATGATACTTTGGTATGGAGGTATACCAAACATGGGGACTACAATGCTGCTTCCGCTTATCACATGTTATACCTTCAAGACTTAGAACACCGTAACCACCAAGATCGTCAATCGTCTGCTCCTTCTTTTAACCCCATAATATGGAAGCATGTTTGGTCTTTACCGATCCCATCAAAATTGATTTTCTTCCTTTGGCAACTTCTGTGGAACCGTCTCCCGTTATACTTCAACCTCCACCGCTTAAAAATCTCTCATGCTGATCTTTGCCCTATATGTCAAAACTGCTCAGAAACAATCGACCATCTATTTTTCTCTTGCCAGCCAATTAGATCAATCTGGTTCGGTGGGCTGGCTAACCTACATAGTCGAACAGTGGAAAACTCCTTTAGCAATTGGCTAAAATCTTGGCTTCTCAACCCTGCCTGTTGTGGTACTTTACTATCAAAATCGATTCATATTATATCCACCTTATGGACAATATGGAAGCATAGAAACAATCTGGTCTTCAATCAAATCTCGCTCCAACCAATTGAGGCCATTCATAATGTTGCCTTCCTCTCTGATAACATCTCCAAAGCCTTTGCTTACAAGAAAACCCCTTCTTTGGTCACACCTAAACCTTCGCATTTGGACATATCTCTCCCTGTTGAGTTGGTGCCTAACATTCATCAGTGCAATTGTGCTACTGCGAGACCTCTCACAATGTTCATTGACGTTAGATTCAACAAAGCCACTTACAAATCGGGTCTGGGGCTCTACTGTATCACTGCTACCGGTCTCCGTTGTGCGACAGCGGCAATTTCTTTCTCTGCTTCCGACGAATTGCATGCTCTTTCAAAAGGCCTACTTACTGCTTCCTTGTGGGCAAAGCGGAATAACTTATTACATATTAATGTTTTGACTAATTCTAATTTTTTGCTGGATCAGATATCGGACTTGAAGGAAATCCCTGATACTACTACTCCCATTATGTACGACTTTTGCCATGTGATTCCGCTTTTCCATCAGTTTAGAGTTGACAGAGCTTCCACGCCTCAGCTAAAGGAATCCAGATCACTAGCTGCTTTTGCCTGCCATGCACGTATCAACGTCTACCAGGATTGGGTGCATGACTTTTGCCGCAACATGATCTTTAATTCCTTGGTGTCGTGAGGGTGTTTTGGTTTTTATGTAATTACTTTGCTCTGTTCGTCATCTCTTGTATTTCTGTTGACGGGACTTTGTGAGTCATGGTCTTTCTTCTTGTATTTCTCCGTTTGGAGAACTCTTTTATCTATGCTATTCTACTTCTTCTTCAAAAAAAATTGTTTAGGTAACAAACCTAGTAGCTGTAACTTTTAAGGATCTTTTTAAAGTTTCTATCGTTCACTTTTAGAGTTTTAGTCATTTTTATTGCAAGCATTACCACTAAGGTTCAAAATATCATCACTTAGGACTTCTAATATCGTTCATTATTAATTTTTTTTCCTGTAAAGTGATGATCATTTCTTGTAGCGATGATTGTTGGGGGTCAAAATAATCCCTACAGTTACTTTCTTTTCTTAATGATCTAGTTTATTGAAGTATAATTTTCATATATCTTTTATTTGAAGAATAAGGCACATAGTAAGCTCTTTTTCAAAATTTTCTAGCTCAAGTTTCACATTATTGAGATTATTTTATGTGTTGGGGCCATATCCTCACCCATTTTGGTTGTATTCATAGTTTTTTATCACTAGAAAATCATTAGTGAACTTTAACCTCTTTAGAGGCAGAATATCTAGTCAAAATGTTTTAATTGAGCATCACCTTTTCAAAAGTCATAAGCAGCCTCACTATTTAGAAACCTTTTAAACTTATAAAGTATTATAAACAAATAATGTTCAACTATTTAACCTCTTGCACATCAAAAGTCGAGAGTTTTCAGATTAAAAAATATTAATAATATAATATGAAATAAATTGGAGTCATTATCAATTGCTTTTTTACCTAATCCTATAACTCACAAGAGTGGAATATACAAAATGGTTAATCACACGCATGTCCCCGAGGTTATGGTTAAAAACCCCTAATCACTACTACTCTTTCATGAAGATTTCAAATTTAAGAAAGGTATCTTAAGGAAAAAAAAATTAGTCTTTTAAGCTCATCCGTGCTTTTATATATGTGTAGATATTAATATAGATAATACCACCTATGGCATAAGGTTTTGAGACTTAAGGAAATTACAACAACCGATTACTTTACCAAACACAAAATATGTAAATGCCTCGAATAATCCGAAGTGTTAACACTCACTCGATCAGATACATTAAGATAATAATATCTCAAACTTAACCAAATTATACCACCAATCTGTCAGAGCAACTAACCATCAATTAATGTATTACTCTGAGTATACATTCACGATTGATAAACTAAGTTTAAATATGATAATGAGCTACAGAAGTTCACCCATGCAGGGGTTCTAATGAGCAATACTAAAACTCAAATTCTTTCGCTCGGCTCTAGTTCATATTAAGGCAACCTAATGTTGGTTATCACCTGTAGAAAGGAAGTTAAACGAGAAAGAGCTTTTGAGAGCCCAATAAGGTCGATTAAGGATTAAAAACATAAAGATTCAAACGATTTTTCATATACAGTCAAATGATAACTTTTTTAAAAGGATTTTTTTTAAAAAAAAATCAAACCACAACATTTCGATATAGACATATGGAAGAGTATCAACTCTATCATTCAAAATCAATAGACATTTCAAAATATTTCAAATACAATAAAACATAACATAAGACATTGAGCATGAGCAGTACATATTAGCAAAGTCACCCCGGCAGTACTCAGATACACTTTACATATGCATATGACAATAACAAGTCCATTTAGGTACTAGTTTCAACCTAAACCAAACAGACCATCCTTATAACGCAAACAATACACACAATCTTTATAACTCATCAGATTTGCTAACTCATGTCAATATTTAGAAAAAATAAACACAATTTAAAACGTTTTACGATGATCGAATCAATAAAACGGATGAGAACTAATATAGAATTTCAAACGATCGCTTTTAGGCTCGAGATAGGGTCTCATGGGCAGTTTCAAAAATATTTTTATGTCGATCATAAAATCGAAGTTCAATGAAGTTTGAAAACAAATCATAATAAAACATATGAAGTCAAATTGATGAAATGAAGTTTCAGATAGAATCCCTTACCTCGATTCAAGTAAACGAAGCTAAATGCCCTTGATCAAAGTCCTCTTAATCAACCTAGATTGACAAATTATTTATCAGAACACATTCTACACTACTATACTATAAACCAAATATCAACTACCCACAACGTGCTCACTCCTTAATCCGGAGTGACGCAACTCAAAGCGGGCCCCACACAAGGCCAACCTAACCAGAAGACTCGACACACTCCTCGAGGCTCAACATCAACTCAAAAATGATATTAATTCTCATTAAACATTTTTATGGCTTAAAATAGTATCTGAAATAAGAATAAAAAATTTCTCAATTTTGAATAAAAAATAATTTCTTTAAATGTAATAAAAGCCCATAGCCATAATTGTTTATAGCTGAAAATAAAATCCCATAATTATGCTGAAATTGAAGTGCCAATTTTAGGGCGTAACCTGTTTCAAGTCAGATCTTTCCGGTTACAGCCTTTCTTGCCAAACGAATGGAAATAGATCTTTTAATCATTCCCCCTAATCAAGGCCTTCTTGTCCGCATATGACGTCCTCTCTTCTGTTTACTCAGACTCATCTTTCTTATCGAAGACTCTGGAGTCACTCACTTTTCGAGAAGGTTAGTGAAAAAGGGACTCTCTCCAAAAAAATAGCTTCGTAGCAAGAGTGGTTTTGACCCAAGGCATAAGAATTTCTTTCCCCTGGGACAATTCCATTAACTAAGGCGAAGGATTTTATTTTTTAACAGCTTTAAAGTATGTACAAAAATTATAAAATTGAAATCAGAATTTAAAAGGCATTAAAACTATTTTTAAATTCTGTTTTGTTAAATTCAATTCGATACGGTAATGATACCAAATCAATTCTAAAAATCACCAAACTTAAACTGAAACTTATTATACTATAAAAAAGTTACTATGATTTTTTCAGAATTTTTCATGAGTTTTAAAGATTCTAAAAGAATTTTACAAATATGAACTAACAGAAAATATTAAAAATACATACAATTTTAGAAAATTATAAAATTTTGCCACAAATTTAAATATAACCTAAGGTACCCTACTGTAAAATTTCACATGCTAACGATCACTGTGCGCTATCCACTGCATGCACCGAACTTAACGCGACCTCATGGTACTCCTATGCAAGCACAATGTACTACCAGCTGCTGTGACTCAATACTTAGTTTTCCCTACTTCTTCTTCTTTCCTGCAACACCCCATACTCAACACAACACACACGCGCGCGCGCGCACACACACAACACTCACATAGAGACACACACAAACACCAAACGCACAAAATGGGTTCCACACCACATCTCATATCTCGTCACACCCACTGCCTCGTGTGTGTATTCTCTTATCTTTTTTTTTGTTCAACACACTACACACACACACACACACACACACATTGTTTGTAGCCACTGTCTCACGGCTATAGTGTTCTCCCTCTTCTCACACAAACACACAATCACATCCATACATACACACACTCAAGCACTCACGGTTACACACAAAAACACACACTCAAATGGGTTTAAACACACACAAAACATCAAGCACAAGACACACACACACACACACTATTAATTCCCACGGGACCTCTCTCTCTCACACACAAACACACAGTAGTCCCTTGGCTGCCTAAGCTTCTTTCTTTCTCTCGGCAGCTATGGCTGCCACAGCCATTAGCCCTTTCGTTTCTTCCATCACACACACCTCAAGCACCCACTTACTACACTAACAAAGCACACAATTCACACGCACAACACACACAATACACATGGGTATACTGCCTTACAACAGTACCCTCTTCCGTTGCTCTTCACACACACACACACACACACACACACACAACTGCCCTCTCTCTCTCGCACACAATGTTCCTTCTCATGACCATGGCTACCTATCACACACACACACACACACACACACACACACACGTGCACGCGCGTAAACAAGCACATAATCACGACCATTCTCTCTCCCTTATGTACCCATATACTGCCCCATGATAGGTTTCTCCTTTCTTGTCCCTAAAATGCGCGCGCGCGCGCGCGCACACAGTCACAACCACCATGTGTAACACCCCGAACCATAATATATTTATAACGAGTTAAATTAAAATTTTTAGCGACATAATTTTTTTGATAGCATCAATGCATTTATTAGCAACTTTTAGTGACGATTAGTGTAGCAGGGTTATGTAGCACCCGTTAAATTTTTCCTAGTACATCATTCTATCGTAAATAGTTATTTTGGGCTATTTTGTAATAATAAAAAGTTTTGGGTACATTTTTAAATAACTAACGAAACTTCAGGGGGAATTTTGGTAATTGTCCTTTTAGGGTTTGTTATATAGATGCACGTATATATCTTCTATAGGGCAGCCTTCTTTATTTCCCATTCCTTTCCTGAAGCTCGGTAGACAGAGAGAGAGAGGCAGAGAGAGAAAAAGAGTGGGGGAAAGAGAAGCAGATCTTTCCGGCGATCGTTTTGGTTTTTCAGGTAAGTTTCCTAGACCTTTTTCTCTCTTGTTTGTTTAATGGTTTATGGAATTAAGGGGTGTTGTGAGTGAGAGAACATGTGTCTTTGAAGATGGTGCGCTGATGGCGCTTGTCAGTGCTTCATGCTAGTGGTCGCGTAGATGGTGGAATGTGGGGCATAGAGCATATATTGCTTTCCAGCCGAATGTTCCACGGTGGTGCTTTGTTGGTTGTAGTTTGCCGACGGAAGCATTCTGGGAACGAATTGTCTCCTGAATTGTGGTGGGCTGCTCTTATTCCCCGATGGTGGTTTGGTGCAGATCGATGTACTTCTGTTGCTTATTTGTGTTGGGTTCTTTGTGAAGGTGATAAAAGGTCTGCCTGAAAGTGTGTGTTCATTGGTGTGCGCAAGAGAGTGTGTGTTCGTGCGAAGCAATTGTCCGTGCGTAGATGGGTATGAGTGTGCGGAGCTGTGTGTGTTTGTGAGAGTGTGTGTTATGTGTGTACGTGTGGGTGTATGAGGCTGCCTGTGTCTATGTGTAAGTGTTGTGTGTGTTGTGTATATAGTGTGCGCGCGTGTGTGCTAGAACTGCCAAGAAGGCAGTGTGTAAATGTGTCTGCTGTGTGCATGGATGAGTGTGTGTGAGGGTGAAGTGTGTATGTGTGTGATGTTTGTGTGAGTGTGTGCTTGTGTGGGTGTTATGGTGTGCATTGTGTGTGTATAAGTGAAGGTGTTGTGACCGTCCAACATGAGGGAGGTGGGTATGTTGAGGTCCTGTGAGTGCAGAGAAAGTAAAGAAAAGAAAGGAAGTGCGGATCGGGTATTGGGTTAGCGTTAAGTACGCGCAAGCATTTGATAGTGTACGGTGATTATTAGCCGGTGTGTTGGCGTGGGCTAGTACCTCCCGGGTTGTTAACCTATCGGATCACATCAAACCTGTCAGATCTTGCTCCCTACCACATACTTTAAAACATCTGATCCAACAGCAATCCAAATTCCCTAAAATACAGGATTTTAATAAATGTTCAAACTTAACTATTAAAACCTAGGTTCTCAATAACCTGATAGAATGAATCGACGGTATAGACCCACGTAGGGGTCACATTACCCAGTAGTGATGGGCTCATCGAAATCTTACACAGACTCTAACCCATTCCCGAACATGTGACAGGTGATCGTCACCTGCAGAAGGAAGTCAAACGAAGGGTGAGCTTTTGAAAGCTCAGTAAGGTCGTACAAGGACTACAAAAAGAATTACCAAACGACGGCAAAGGATCCATCTGACGATGATTTTTGAAATACCTCAAACGATTTGAAGAGCTCAATGATTCCCGAAATAATCAAATTCATCATAAATAGATACCAAAATAAATAATCATAAATACACTGACTAGTCCGTCAAGGTACTAGCCCACGCCAATACACCGGCTAGTTCGTCAACGTACTAGCCCACACCAACACACCGGCTAGTCCGTCATGGTACTAGTCCATGCCAACACACAAGCTATTCCGTCATGGTACTAGTCCATGCCAACACACAAGCTATTCCGTCATGGTACTAGCCCACGCCAACACACCGGCTAGTCCGTCAAGGTACTAGCCCACGCCAACACACTGGTTAGTCCGTCATGGTACTAGCCCACGCCAACACACTGGTTAGTCCGTCATGGTACTAGCCCACGCCAGTACACCGGCTAGTCCGTCAAGGTACTAGCCCATGCCACTTCACCATCTCATGTCAATGTACAACATAACAACAATTTGATAATACAACATGTATTTTTAATGCTTGATGGGTAATAGATAATGAGCATCGATAAGAGTTTCCATAAACGGTTTTATGGCTCAATGAAAGGTTTTTAAGGCAAGTAATGCAACTTGTATTAACATAATAGAGCCCAAACGAATAGCGATGACAAATCAGAATAATATACAATCGTCAAATTTGCTAAGTATGCAGTAACATGCGAGCATCACAAGATTTCCAAATGACCGATTCAGGTTCAATATTGGGCTTTTCTGGGCAATAACATGCTGATGTCAATTCATACTTCAGAGTTCGACATTAGTCATATGTAAATCAAGGAGTACTTACGAGAACGAGTTATCAAAATAAGGTTTTGATGCCAAGGAAAGTGGGTTCATACTTACGTGGAGGTGCTACAAAAGCTGCAGTCCGTGTCAGCTTCCAAGTATGCAAAGTGAGAGACAGCAAGGACGGAGTAAGGGCTGAGAGCATGGCTTCCCAGACAGGCCGTGAGGAATGGCAGTGCTGCGAAGGCAAAGCTAAGACGAACAGGGCCGACAGTCGATAGTCCAAGTCAGGGTCCGAGCCGAGGTCCAAGTCAGGGTCCAATGTTACGATCTTAAGTTATGTCCAATTTTGTGTTTCTCTCTAGAATCCAAGAGCTCTCCAATTCTAGAGTGAGAAAGTGATTTTTTGTGAGAATGAAGAAGAAGTCCCTTTTTGAGTTGTAAAGTTCACTATTTATAGGAAACAATGTGCTTATGTCATAAAGTGCCACATGTCGTCCCCCGGGAGTGACACGTCACCAGGGGGTCCCAAAATACCGGTTCTCCGTTGGACTGCCGGTTCCCAAATTCGCGTTGCCTGCCTCGCACAGCGTCGCTCTGCCTGTCTGAGAAGACTGACCATACCATGACGGCATGGTCAGAGTAAACTCGTTGCCCCAGCCACCAATCCAAGCCCGTACTGAATCCCATGAGGTGCGTCAAGAGACGCGCAGAGAACCTAACAGCGGTGAGGGTTATCCCTGTACCCAACTGCCAGGCGGACTAGGCGTGATGCCCTCCAAGGACCTGCTCCCATCCCGGAGTGACCCGGGGGTCATTGCCCTGGTGGTGTCGAAGATCGACAATAACATGAGTGGACATGCTCGCAGCTCAGTGCTCAGAGTCCACTACGAGGGGTCCTTGTGCCGGAGCCCCCCGTGACTGTGACGGCGATGGCTATGAGGTTGTGAGCCCATCCCGGTATGAAGGCCGAAGCCTCCCTTGTGATTGAGACGGCGATGGCTATAAGGTTGTGAGCCCATCCTGGTATGAAGGTCGAAGCCTCCCTTGTGATTGAGACGGCGATGGCTATAAGGTTGTGAGCCCATCCCGGTACAAGACCGAAGCCCCCCTTGTGATTGAGACGGCGATGGCTATAAGGTTGTGAGCCCATCCCGGTACGAGGCCGAAGCCCTCCTTGTGATTGAGACGGCGATGGCTATAAGGTTGTGAGCCCATCCCGGTATGAGGCCGAAGACTACAAGAAAACAGGCTTTTAGCGACGGGAAAATCCGTCGCTAAAAGCCCAAAATCCGTCGCTAAAAGAATTAGCGACGGATTCACCGTCGCTAAAAATCCCTCGTATAAAAGCCCGTCACTAATAGTTTAGCGACGGAATTTTTAAATCCGTCGCTAAATATGTCATTTTTACCGACGAATTTATTTTTCATTAGCGACGGAAAATTCCGTCGCTAAAGGTAATTTCTATATTTTTGCTAATTTTAAATTTCTAAATAAAAAATATTTTAGCGACGGAATTTCCGTCGCTAAAAGTGTTCGCAAAAGTATTTAGCGACATTAATTGCGTCGCTAAAAATCTCTTTAGATCATTTACCAATAGATTTTTAATGACACAATTTCGTTGCTAAAAGTCTGTATCTAAAAATATTTACCATTTTGTAGAAGGACTTTAGCGACGGAATTCCGTCGCTAAAACCCAAAAGGCTGTTTTTTCTATTTTTATTAATTTTTAAAATGCTAAATCTGTTTTAGACAGTTACTTCTTATCAACTAATCCAACAATAATTGAATTATTTAAACTAGCATTCATCTTTACCAAATTCCAAGTAAAACAAATAAGATTTAAGTTAGATGTTCACTGAATATAATGTATAATATATCACATCAAACAATCTCAAGAAAAATACAAGTTACATTGAAACTAAAAAAAATTATAAACCAAGGATTTGCTCCGAAGCCTGCACACACACAAAAAATATCATTAAGGTTTAACAAGTATTTCAAAACGATTGAGGAAAACTTAGAACATGGTGCAAAAGAAAAACATATATTGGTCGCCACCTTAAAGTCTTCTAGCTACATACTCGCTTAAGTAAGCTAAAGTTAATGCAACACGGAAATAAAACGGTTTTGGCTAAAATCATTAAGGAGATTGCTTTTTCAGTACTGATGTTTCATCAGACATGCCTACCAACTTCCTAATGGACAGAACAGACTTCAATTGATGTTGGATCACTTAAACCACCGTCCTAATGGCTCATTTAAGAAGCAATAAGGCGGGTAAAGCAAAAGAAAATTCAGAGACAATGGAAACTAACTCTCTCAAATTGTTTTTCTCCTAAACTGGCTGCAGGCTGTAATATCTAAAGATGTCAAGTTGAACACTAGTATGCATCTTCTGGTCAACTCACTAAAAAGCCATACTTAGGCCAACAATAAGCTCCATCCCCATCCCCAATCCCCACCGCCGCCACTTTCTTGAAAGCTAAAAGCATACAGTAGTTTCACATGAACAAGAAGATCCTTTGGTTCACCAGGTGCCCATGCTAAGGTTCAACTCCAACAAACACCCTACGACAGTGACTAGTTGCACTTGCGATTCGAATAGCACATAAATCGCCTTCTACAGTATCTTGAAGGGGAAGCATACTTCTGCTTCTTATATCGGCAATTATTGCTCCAGGTGCCTAATATACTAGATTCTGTATAACTGTGTCCATTTGAGGCTCGGTGCCATCACATATGCCGCATCCGAGAATGACCCTATCAGAAGATTATTTGATATAGAACTATAATATATCAAGCAGTCACCAAATCACCTGTTACAAGTCTTGACATATTATCATGTCCTTAATCACAGTTGGGGGCAAGAACTATAGGAACAATATTTTTATTCACTATAGGTCTAGAGCCAAAATTCAACAACGAAAATGCTTCAAATGGCTATTGTCTTCTCATAAAGCATGAGCCAGCTCAAGTCAAATTGTAACAAAACCATTTAAAAGGCTCCAATTCAGAAAATCTAAAATGACTCCTAATCAATCATGGGAAATAATATAGCTCTAACGTTTCAGTTATTGATTTTGTTCCCACGGTTCCTAATGGGATGTTGAAACTAGGTAACATCGGCATCGTGTTGCGGATTTTCACGCGTAGTCTATTTTAAAAGCCAACAAGACCTTGAACGAGCAAACAACAAACAGTTGCTTCATATAACACATGTACTAGAAATTAACTCATTAAATCCAATAATTAACAAATGCGAGATTGACTGTAAAAGTGAACCAAAGCTTAAGTACCTTCTTTGAAACATACGTTCCAGCCGGGCGTGTCAAAATAGCCACCATGCGGTGGCCGGCGACAGTGGAGATCGGCGGGACAGAGGAGCGTGGGGCTGTACAGCCGGGCGTGCGTGGCTGTTATGCCGGCGGGGCGTGCCTAGTTGCTGACGTCGGCGGAGTTGTGGTGGCTGGGGTGGCAAGGGGGTGAGGCAAGGGGTGCTGTAGAGAGGAGAGAGAGAGAGAGGCAGAGAGAAAATAGGAAGAGAATGCTGTTGAGCGGCTGGGAGAAAGAAAAAGAATGCAACTAGGGTTTGTGTTCATTTAAGTAACTTTTAGCGACGGATTTTAGCCGTCGTTAAAAGTCCGTCGCTAAAAGTTATTAAAATTTTTAAGGGTGGACTTTTACCGACGGATTTATTCCGTCGACAAAAGTAATTTAAAAATTATTTTCCAAAAAAAGAAGTTTTTCAAAACGGAAGAATTTTTCAAATTCAAATTAGCGACGGATTTACCGTCGGTAAAAATCCGTCGCTGAAGATATTTACCGACAAAAAATTCCGTCAGTAAATATCTTTAGCGACGGACTTTTATCGACGGTAAATCCGTCGCTAAAAGTGCTTTTTAGCGACGGAAATTGGTCCGTTGCTAAAAACCGTCGCTAAATACTGTTTTTCTTGTAGTGGAAGCCCTCCTTGTGATTGAGACGGCGATGGCTATAAGGTTGTGAGCCCATCTCGATAGCATGCAACATGATTGTGGCGCATGAGCGTGGTGCCTATAGCACGAGACAATACCTGGTGCCTAGGGCACGTGTTGTGAAAATGGCGCGGCGACGAACGTCGCGGAGCAATACTTGGTGCCGGGGCACGTATCATGAGAATGGCGCAAGGGCGCGGCGACGAACGTCGCGGAGCAATATTTGGTTCCGGGGCACGTATCATGAGAATGGCGCAAGGGCGCGGGGACGAACGTCGCGGAGCAATATTTGGTGCCGGGGCACGTATCATGAGAATGGCGCAAGGGCGCGGCGACGAACGTCGCAGAGAAATATTTGGTGCCGGGGCACGTATCATGAGAATGGCGCAAGGGCGCGGTGACGAACGTCGCGGGGCAATATTTGGTGCCGGGGAACGTATCATGAGAATGGCGCACGGGCGCGCGTCAGGTGTCCCGAAGACAGGATGTGAGCTAAGTGTACCTGTCATAACAAGATAATGAATACAACATGTAGTAGTGACAAAGTTGGGGAGTGATGGTATGCGGTTGTCAACGACGGGTTATTCGGTGGTAGCGTGCGACTTTGGATGACGGGCATCGCGAGAGCGGTGCGCGGTCATGGGCGTCAGACGACAGATGTCACGGAGATTGATGTACGAACGTCCGTAAACATCGCGGAGGTGCAAAGACTCGAGAAAACAAGTGTGCGCGATGGGAGAAGCCATAGGCCAAAAATAGAGGGAAGGCCAAGGCCAACCCCTCCTGGAGGCCGAGGCCGACCCCCTAGGCATGGGGAAGGCCGAGGCCGACCCCCTGGGGTTGGCCAAGGCCAAATGGCCAACTCCCATGAAGGAGCCCAAGGCCACTCCCCCCTCTTGGTGAACTTTGGGCGCGCCGACGGTAGGTGTTTTGATGAGCAATGGTGAATCCAGAAGTTGCGTTATGACTAACGTGTCGACGTAAATCATATCCACATGATGAACAAGGTTTCAAAGTTATGCGCAAAGCGTACGAAGTGAAAAGAGTGCAAAAAAAGGGGTTTGCGCGGAGGGGTGAACATCCGGGGGAAAATGGCCAAGGCCAAGCCCCCCAGGAGGCCGAGGCCGACCCCTATGGCCTGGGGAAGGCCGAGGCCGACCCCCTGGGGTTGGCCAAGGCCATTTGGCCATCTTCCATTTTCGGAGCCCAAAGCCACTTCTCCTTTTGCGAACTTCGGGCACGCCGTCGGTAGGTGTTTTGACAAGCAATGACGATTTCGGAAGTTGCGTTATGACGATCACGTCGACGTGAATCATATCCACATGACAAACAAGGTTTCAAAGTTACGCGCAAAGCGTACGAAGTGAAAAGAGTGAAAAAAAGGGGTTTACGCGGAGGGGTGAACCACCGGGGGAAAATGGCCAAGGCCAACCCCCCCGGGAGGAGGAGGCCGAGGCCGAGGCCGACCCCTATGGCCTGGGGAAGGCCGAGGCCGACCCCCTGGGGTTGGCCAAGGCCATTTGGCCATCTTCCATTTTTGGAGCCCAAAGCCACTTGTCCTTTTGCGAACTTCGGGCGCGCCGTCGGTAGGTGTTTTGACAAGCAATGACGATTCCGGAAGTTGCGTTATGACGAGCGCGTTGCCAAGAATCATACCCACATAGCAATCAAGGTGCCAAGGTTACGTACGAAGCATACACGAGGAAAGAAGTACGAAAAATGGGTATGCGAGAAAGGGGTGAACCACCGGGGGAAAGTGGCCAAGGCCAAGCCCCCTAGGAGGCCGAGGCCGACCCCTATGGCCTGGGGAAGGCCGAGGCCGCCCCCCTGGGGTTGGCCAAGGCCATTTGCCCCTTGACCCCGTTTCTCCAAATACGCCGTTGGCCGATATTTTTGATGAAAATGTGTTCGGATGGTCTCGGCGTGACGATTGCGTTAGCGTTAGTGACATTGACGCGAAAATAAGATGTCTAAGTCACGCATGAAGCGTAAGGAATGAGAAAAAACACGTGTGTTGGGCGCGCGGGCGCTGACCAGTTTGATGCGTTGGAAAATTGACCGTTGATAATGTCGACGTGTTCGCGTGAAATAGGACCCCTATTGGGCCCTTGGGTATGACCAGAATAGGTTGGGAACAGGTTTCAGACGAAAGTCCTTACCCAAAGTTCAGATATAATCCCTTACCTGGATTCACAGCTAAATTATCCTAACCGGAAAGTCTTTAGCTTTAACCTAAACGAAATAATTAAATCGTCAGAATACAGCCTACAGTACAATATTATAACTTAATACGGACTCACACATACTCCTAAAATGAACCTCCCTCACGGCGTATGTAAAATTACAAATATGCCTTTAGGTGTAAAATTACCAAAATGCCCCTCTTGGACTTAAATCACCAAAATAGTCTTCTCGTAAGTAGAATCACAATAATAACTTTACCGTATGCAATTTTACCCAAAAATACCTTCCTTAGGTCAAATTACCAAAATACCCCCTCTCACACTTGAATCACAGAACCAACCTTCCCGCAAGTAAAATCACTCCAAAAATCTTATTGTATGTGAATTTATCTCAGAATACCTCTTACAGGTAAAATTACCAAAATACCCCTTTCAGGGTGGCAAATTACCAAAATACCCCTTCGGGGTGGCAAATTACCAAAATACCCCTGGGGTTTTTAGCACTTGAAAAATACTAAAACATTTAAAAATGCTATTTTAAACATCCTGATGTCATTTTTGGATTAAAAAGTATTTTAGAAAAGTTTCTCCAGAAAATTTTGAACCGGTGTCCGGATCGAGCGCTAAAAGGCCAGTTTTGCGAAAAATACCTATCGGCCTCAGAATAGTCCGAAATTTTAGAATATGAATTATATCATTAAATTAAGGGTCTCCTAAATGTTTCAGGTTAAAATAACTTAGTTTGTTATGCTAAATAATTTGATAAATTTCTTGAATCAGTACCCCAAATTAGCACCCTTTGCGGACACGGAAAATTCTCAAACAATTCCTGAGCGTACGTCTCGTAAAAACATCTGGGATTTTTGTTTTGGACTTTGTCTAATTTTGGCCCTAACTATTTATAAAAATTCATGGAAAACTGCCTAAAGTAATTTATGCTTTTAGCGACGATTACACTTCCTATTCAAATTAAACACACACACTTCTTCACCTTTTACACACACACTGCCATCTTCCTCCTTGCCACGGCCGAAGCTCACAGAGCACTCATCCCTTGCACCCACACGGCTACATAACATCCAACAACCCTCTAAGCCATTACATAACTCTCATTTCCACCAAAAACATACACATTACACATTTATATACACAGTTACACACGCATAAATACCAACCGAATGTGCTTACACACAGTAATATACACGATACACAGCCAGCTACTTCACAACCAACACACCTCCACTCACGGCTACCACACCCATGACCTTTTAACATCCACATAGCCACCCTTTACACAACCAATTACACATACCCTTAATTATATCCTCGGCATCCAGGGCTACACCTCACCAACACACACGGTACACACATAAACACACAGTTCTAAATCACGCACTACACTCAAGAATCCCATGTTGAAAATACCTAATAAAGGATTGAGAGCTTTACCATTCGAGCTTTCTCTTTTTTTTTTCTTCCACTGCCGAATCTCTTCTTCCTTTGTCTCTTTCTTTCTTCTTGCTCGTTCCTTTGCTCTGTTTCTTGTTCTTCGGCTACTGTTTCTTTTGTTCCTTTCCCGAAATGGAAAGATTATCTTTCTTCTTCCTTTTTTATTGTTTCCTTTCCATTTAGGATACAACCAATTGAATTAAAAAAAAAGGCATCAGCTTAGTCACCAGCAAAAAATAGCAAGAGGTGGCATCAGGTTATGCTTCTGTTCCTTAAAATTTGACACCTAGGAATACTTTCAAGAATTTATGAATTGACCCCCAAAATTTTTATATTTGTAAATTAACCCCCAAATTTTAATTAATTACCTTTTGGCCCCGAATAAATTATGATCTGATTAAATGTCACTAAAACACATACTATCACCCATTTTATTACTTTTCGTCACAAAGACATTAATTTACAGTTATGCCCCAAAATTTTCTAAAATTACAAAAATGCCCCCCAGAATTTCAAAATTTACATTTTTGCCCCAAATTTATTTTAAGCTCTTGCACACTACCAAGACTCGAGCGTTGCTCAAATTTAATGCCCGTTTATTTTTCGGAGCCCAGATGGTTACTTTAACCTGCTCCCGAACTTCGGGATATTACAATAACTATTTACAATAACTTAACGTACTAGAAAACATCAACGGAGTGTTACATAATCCCACTTGACTCCTCGTCACTAAAAGTTGCTAATAAATGCATCGATACTAACTAAAAAAAATTCGTCGCTAAATTTTTTAAATTAATCTATTAAAAATATACGGGGTTTGGGGTGTTACAAAATAACATATAAATTTCTCATAAAAGTTGAAAAAAGAAGCCCTAATCAAACTTGTAGATATCTGACTCGGTCTTATGTCGGTAGATTTAAATTTGCAGTCATATGTAAAAGTTAGTAGATGCAAGAGCCAATCCATCTTAAAAATATGCATACCTATATAGATAAAAAAAACAACATAATAATACTTGGACTTAGGAACGATTCTTTAAGGAGTAGAAAAATTAAGGTGTTCATTTCATCAATTTTGATGTTGGTAAGTTTTAAGGTTAGGTTTTGATAGGGTTTTTTTTAAAGGTGAACATAGAACTAGTAATCTCTTTAGCTACTAAATGTTAAAACGTGTTGTAATTTCGTCTCGCTCGTCTTAAAATAAAAAAAACGTCCTTGGTTTTTTTAAAATTGTATATGTTTAAAAACGATGCTTTTAAAGAAAAATATTTAGCCATTTAACTCATTGGGATCATTTTTATAACTGGGGTTAGATCCACACCCATTTTTGATAAATCAATACATGTTTGTCCCTAAAGATACATTAATGAACCTTTAACCTCTTTAGCAGTAATTTTTTTTTTAATTTAGCCAAAAGTATTATTATAGTTTAGCCTCACGTTTTTAAAAGTGAAACTACCATTTTCGTAAACCTTTTATTTTTAGAAAGGATATCTTTAATGAATTTTTTTTAGTCATTTAATCCATTTAGATTATTTTCTGTGTTGGGGCTAGATCCTCATCCGTTTTGGTTATAACCATTGTGTTTGTCACTAAAAGATACATTAGTGAATTTTAAACATCTTTAGCGACAAAATATTTAAAGTTAGTCAGAAATGTTATAATTTAGCATCATCTTCTTAAAAGTCATAAGCACCCTCACTATTAGCAACCTTTTAAACTTACAAAGAGTATTTTAAGAAAATAATGTTAAGTCATTTCATCCCTTGCGCATCAAAACTCGAGAGTTTTTAGGTTAAATGAATTGCATTCTACTTAATCCTAGCACTTATAAGAGTGGAATATACAAAGACAATAGCCGTATGAAAAACATGTTATCATGTAAGTATCATGGTTTTAAATCGCGGAATCGGGATACGTAACGGTCGCGGTCGCGTTGTAACGTTATCGGGCGTTACGTAACGGGAATCGGTTATCGCGACTGCCAAATTTTTTCAAGCATTGGAAAATGCTTAAAACTCAATGAGATGAAGATTGTAACCCTAAAATGTCTCATTTTAATGCTTTTAATAGTTTAAAAGACTAAGAAGTATGTAAACAAAATAAGTTCTGAGTAATTATCAAGTATTAATAAATAAAATAAGTTGTTAAAATCTAAAATCTTACTCATTTTAAATTAAAACCATGCATTTAAGTTTAAAAAAGCAGATGAGTAAAAAGTATTTAAAATATTAGAATCCAAAACACAAAGAAAGTCCATAAATCATTAAAGTCTCCTTTTCATAAAATAAGTTGATCTCATCTCATCTTTGCATACCCATCTCCTACGCCCACCGCCACATTCCCCAGTCCCCACTCCCACAGACTCAACCGCTACAGTACAGTGCACGGCCAACACCCCGACCTTCTTCCTCCGTTCTCCTCTTTTACAGAGCCGGACAACGCACAGTCTTGCCAACCTTCTTCCTTCGTCTTTTTCTCTTTCTTTGTTTGTGTTTCTTCTTTTGTGATTGTGTTGTTGTTTGGAGTGCAGAGGTGTATATAGAAAGAGAAAAGGTGAGAAATTGGACTTCAACTCTTCAAGGAGTCAGATCTGTAACATCTGTCGGAAGGAGACAAGGAAATCTCTGATCTATGTTCTTACTGTAACGGGACCGATAAATCGGCGTGTAACCGTAACGGCAAGCTGAAAATCCGTTACATATCGGCCGTTACCGTTACGGTATGTAACGGCCGTTTTTTAAAACCTTGGTAAGTATATGGTATTCCGAGCTACAATGAACTATTCAAAGACAATAACCATATGAAGAATATGATGTCATGCAATTAAGAATAATATGATGTAATTAACTGCAATTCTTATGCAGTTAAAAATTTCTAAAAAACTCTAATTTTATCATAGCTTGCTTCTACCAATATATCCATATGTAAAATCTAGAATTAAATTTAAAATTTACAATGGATTTAGCGACGGACTTTTAGCGATGGAAGGTATTCCGTCGCTAAAACAGCTTTCAGCGACGGGTTTTACCGTTAGTAAAAATTCGTCGTTAAAAATTTTTACCGACGGAATTTTTCGTCGGTAAAAGAATTTGCCTACGGACTTTTACCGACGAACAAACCCGTCGCTATTAGAGAATTTTATAATTCTCGATGATTTTTCAAAACATTTAAGCGACGGAATAATACCGTCGCTAAAAATTCTGTCGGTGAAAATGGACTTTTACTGACGACATTGTCCCGTCGCTAAAAGTCCAGCCTTAAATCTCAGATCAGCTTTCTTTCTTTTCTTTGTTCCGTCTCTCTCTCTCTCTCTCTCTCTCTCTCTCTCTTTCTTAATTATCTCTCACCACCGGCGTTTTTACTCCGGCGGCCCCTCTACGGCAACCCACCTTCGGCGACCCCTCCGACGACACACCCGTCTTCCCCCCGACGCCGCGCCACCTCTGGAGGCGTAGTCTGTAACTCTGGCCAGATCTAGCGTATTCTACCCAGATAATTGAGCTCCGGCCAACTCCTGTAAGTCTCAAACTGGTTTCTGATCTCATTTTTTGCCAATAGTATGTTCTTTGAGCCCGAATATAGTACTTGTTAATTGGTTGCGCATCAATTAGGTCTTGTGTGCTTCTATCTGTAATTGTAATCTGAGTTGATTTCAATAGCTAGAAGTTCAAATTACATCCTCGCGTTAGTGTGTAGAAATGAACTGGGTCAAGTTTGTAATAAACAAAGAAGCTACGTGAGATAGTGTTCTGTTGCTTTCTTGAACTCTATAGACTATGAAGGTTTCACATGAACGTTTGGAGTTGAAAATGTAGTTTGAACTGGGTAGTTATGGGCCTGAAGTGCAGTTGGTGTTGTCATAGGACTGCTGAGAATTTGTGGGTTGAATCAGAAGAAGAGGAAGGAGGAGAAAAGTGCAAACTGAGATGACTGTGGAGACGGACTCCATTTTGTTGAGTGTATGTGCAAGCAGGCTAAAGTGAAGGGGAAGGGTTTTGATGGGTGAATGAGAGTATGCATCATGGTTTGAAGGAATCAAATGAGGGAAACTATTAAGGAAATGAGCCAATTGGACTGCCGTCTCGACCGACTAGTGATTGCAGATACCCGGACAGGACCTACCTCTTATTATCTAATGCCCAAGAGTAGGATTTAAGAAGCCCTTCTTGGAGATACTTCCTTTGTTTCATTGAATTTCATTTTTTACTTTGACCATTTTGCGTATTCTAAGAATAGTATTTAGTAAAAATGTAAACACCTAATGGTAAGTCAAGATAAGAAAGTCAAAGTTTACATGTAAATAAATCTATTAGAGGGCTTCGGCTCCGATGAATCTAGGGAGCAAAAGACTAGTAGCAAGATTTCAACGGAAGTTGTTCGAGCCAAGATTTGGACAACGTTTTGCTACAATCAAGGCTGGAACATAGAAGCGGCAACCCTCCCATTTAGCCATAAGAAACCTAATGTGAAATAATGTTAGTATTTCCTTGTACGCGTTCAACAAATACTAATGTGATTAATTCAATGTTACAATATTATGCAGCTACTCCTACATCAATTTTCAAAAGAAATTAGTAAGTTCTTAACTAATTGCAAGAGGAAAGACTGAGAATTGTGGCCTTAAGCTTGCTGTAGTGACTATTAGATGCCATACTTGGGGTTCTACTCACCATGAGAAAGTATTTTGGTTACTAAAACAGTTTAAGAAGACCCTTAACTTTTTACTTAAATTGCATGTATTTGCCTTCGAATTCAGGAATATCACAATGTGATTCCCAATGAGAACGATTGGCGTAGGGCTATAAACGAGTCAGGAGAGAGTTTAGCTTAAATGAATTGGTATTAAGAGTATGTTAGAGTTTTAAGAGTATTACATTAGTTTTAAGAGTATTACATGAGCTTAAATGGTGGTGGTATTAAGAGTATGTTAGAGTTTTAAGAATATTACATGAGCGGAGCGTATTTTGTCATTTTTACTTTTTTGGAGTCTGTGAGGTGTCCTCGGAAAAAGGAGTTTTGGTTGTGGAGTTACCCTAGCAATCACAAAGGGTGTATTTTGTTGAGAAAAAATGAATCCACCTTAGGTATTGTATTTGCAAGACTCCGACGTTGCGTAGCTCATTTGCCTGGCCAGAAGTCTCCATTGCTCCAAAAGCACTACCACTCACATCGAAATGCACCGACTTCAAGCAAGGACCCCCGGGGCACTGATCAATAATAACTACTGTCATTGGATTCCCCGAGCATGCGGCCTTTTCAGTGCATTTCACCTGGAATCAACCAAAGATACGGAATTATTGTAGTAAATAAGGCCTCAAAACTGCGGAACTTGCAATTATAATTGCATGTAATCGAGTAAATAAAAGTTATCTGATGAGTGTGCACCTGGTAACAAGCTCCACATCCTTTGCCCGATTCATATAGGGAAGGGCCTCCGGCAGGTATTAAGGAAGCAAATGATGCTTGCTCTACAGTCTTGCCATATCCGCAAGCCCCACCTACATTTTCCTAATAATAACTAAATAAGCTACAGAAAGGGAAAGGGTAGAATTATTCCTATGCATTCTCTTAGTTTACATTTCCCATGTTGCAGTAATGCAATAGCTATCTGAAAGGGAGTGTCATAAGAACAATTGAGTGCACACAAGGGGAAATTAATTTGTCGATGGCTTTTCCTTTTCCATTTTCATGAACATCTTAATTTTGATTGCCAACATGTTTGGTATCAGTTATATTTTTCCCGTTTCTAGCTAATTTTCTCTGTTGTAAAAACTTGGCACCTTTTTTGAAACTAAAGAATAGTAAGCGAATAGAAGTTCAGGTTAGGTTACAAGGCGTAAGCCCGCTCGAGTATCTATTGTAGAAGTGATTTCCAAATCAAGCCCGCTCGAATAACTAACACTTGCACTTAGCAGAATAATTTTCAACCCAATTAGATTGAGATATCTGTGATGCTTGAAAGTGAAAAGCTACCCCCGTCGTAGTATGATGCGAAGAAGATGATGAGGAAACTTGGGTTGAGCTATGAGCGGATAGATGCATGCAATAACGATTGTGTATTATTTTGGAAAGCGAATAAGAACTTGACACGGTGTCTAGTATGTGATCATTCGAGGTACAAACCGGACAAAGGGAAGAAGAAAAATATTGCATGGAAGGTATTGCGATATTTTTCAGTTACACCAAGGCTTTAGAGAATGTACTCCTCTTCCACTACGGTTGAACATATGAGGGTTCACTGTGAGACTCGTAGCAATGATGCCGATGTGCTGACACACCCAGCTGATGGAGAGGCGTGGAAAGAGTTTGACCGCAGGCATCCAATCTTTGCTCAGGAAGTTTGAAATGTTAGACTTGGCTTGGCAACCGATGGGTTCAATCCTTTCAGACAGTCTAGCACGTCTTACTCCACATGGCCTATTATTATTGTCCCGTACAACCTTCCACCAGGCATATGCATGAAGAAGTCGTACATGTTTTTTTCGTTGCTTATTCCGGGGCTGAAGAGTCCCGGCAAGGACATAGATGCGTATTTAAGGCCATTGATTGATGAGTTAAAACAGTTATGAAATCATGGGGAGTCGAAACATATGATGCATCCATTAAATAGAACTTTCAGATGAGGGCTGCTTTAATGTGGATTATACATGATTTCCCCGCTTTGGGAATGACGTGTGGTTGGAGTACACATGAGAAGTTAGCATGCCCTACTTGTATGGGCGTGAACCCTGATCATACGTTAAAGTACGGCGGAAAGCCCTCGTGGTTTGGATGTCATTGAAAGCTTTTGCCACCAGACCATCAGTTCCGTAGGCAGAAGGACAAATTCGACGAGACAATCGAGCGTGAGGTTGTCACACTGGACTACCCATCTGGTGAAGAAGTGCTCTCACACCTGGAGGCACTTGATACTGACATACCATACGGCAAGGGTGTGCCGGATCAGAAGCTTCCAGAACAAGGGAAATAACACAACTGGAGGAAACATGGTATTTTCTAGGAGTTAGCCTACTGGAGGACACTGATTATCCGAAACAACATGGATGTGATGCACATTGAGAAGAATATTTTTGATAATGTGTTTAACACAGTGATGAATGTCAAGGGGAAATCAAAAGATTACCTTAAAGCGAGTAGGGATCTACAACAGTTGGGTGTACGCTGTGAATTGCATGCTCGGACAGTCAGCGAGAGGATGATTCTTCTGAAAGCACCTTACTGTCTAAACAAGAAACAAGTGGAGAAGGTCTGTCAGTGGGTTAAGAATTTGAAGCTTCCGGATGGGTTTGCGTCCAACATATCTCGTTGCTGCAATGTATCAGAATGCAAGTTTCAAGGGATGAAGAGTCACGACTGCCACGTATTCATGGAAAGATTCATTCCTATTGCCTTTCGAGGACTGTTGCCAAGAATTACCATCGATGGTTGCACGACGCACGGGACCCGGCGAAGAAGATGCTGCCCGATGCAGGAGTTGAAGAAATATCCCCCACATTGGATATCTCTGACTGTATGGGGGCAGATGATTGATCGGTGGGATACTGATCCAGCCTGGGAGGCCAAGAGTAGGACTGGGGCCGAGAACAGACATGAGAAAGAACCCACGCACAATGGGGGGTCGGTGGCACACGACGTCATCCGACATAAGAATGCGGTTGAGCACCCGGACCTGGACGAGGATGATGTCATAGCTTTGACGTATAATCAGACGCACACGAGGAAGAAGGACAAGGACGAGGCACACCGGACAGAGGACTATGTTTCAGATATTGCCCGGCGGATCGATGTAAGTTCGAGTCAATTTGTTTATTTTTTGTCTTTGTATTCAATGTTGGTTACGTTAATGCCCTAACATATCTTTAAATCACTGTTTTTGCAGGTCTTGTATGAACAACTTAAGGGGTCCGAGCAGCTGTCCGGATAGCCATCAGCGTCCACAAGTACGGGTACGAGTACTGGGGCATTGAAGCGATGACTGGATACACCGGAGGTCGTCAATTGGCCGAAAGGCCGCATACGCGGCCTGCCTAGCACAACTGCATGTGCCGTGATAGGAGCGTCCCCACCCTCGTTGCCCCTCCACAGACACCGACACCGGCTGTGCAGCGTTTGTTGGATGAGGACGAGATCCACCGCATTGCTACTGAGGTGTTCAAGATGATCCAGATGCAGGATCAGTAGGGCACTGCTGCTGGACATGCCAGGCCGGCTCCGGATCAGCAGGATCCAGATTCGGGACTCGGCAACCCTGATGAGCTCCTTCTCGTGCCCTCCCAGCTTGTAGTCCCCTCTCGCTCTCGTGCCCTCCCGACTTGTACTCTCCTCCCCTCCCCTAATCTATTGTATCCGGTTCCCGTGCCCTCCTCAACTATATGTACATTTGATTTTTCATTATAGTAAACATTGTTTAAGTTATATAGTTGTTTTGTGTTTGTTTTAATTTAGGGTTAAATAATTGCTGATGGATTAGCAATTATGTAACCTTAATGTGCATTTGGGGGATTGTGCATTGTTGTTGAGAACTTGAATTTGATTACAGGTTTGGGCATTAAAAAATTGACTGTTAGCGACGGATTTATTTCATCACTAAAAAGTATCCCTAAAGCAATTTTTTAGTGATGGAAAGTCCGTCGCTAAAAAGTGAGCCTTTAGCGACGGGGTTTGCTAACAGATTTAATCCGTCTTTAAATATATAACGAAATAAATTATTTTACAAAAAAGAAAATAAATTAACATACGAAAAATATATTTACCGACGGAATTTCCGTCGCTAATGTATAAAACAATCCGTCGCTGAAAGTGCAATATTAGCGACGAATTTTGGAATTCCGTCGCAAAATTTTTAGCGACGGACTTTTATACGAGGGACTTTTAGCGACGGGGTGTTCGTCGCTAAAGGCTTTTAGCGACGGATGCCATGCTTTTAGCGACGGATCTCCCCGTCAATAAAAACCTTATTTCTTGTAGTGGATTGTTATCAATGTACTAATTGTTATCAATGTACAATAATTCAAATATCTAGAATATGCATCAACATACAAACATGAAATAGAAAATAAAAAAAGGATTGAGTTTCTGACAAAATATTCAATTTAGTTTAGATGTATTTTATTTCTTCTAATTAGATTTGATATACGAAGAAGATGAAGTAGCTTTAAAGTAGTTTAGTTTTAACGTGAATGGAGGCAGTAGATTTTGTTTAAGAAATTTTTTAGTAATCAGAGAGCATGTCTATCTTAAAAATATGAATATGTATATACATAAAAAAAAAAGTAACAAAATACACATGGACTTAGGAACGGTTCTTTTAAAGAGTTGTGAAAATTAAGGTATTCATTTTATCAATTTTGATGTTGGTAAGTTTTAAGGTTATATTTTGATAGGGTTTTCTTTAAAGGTGAATAAAGGTTTAGCATCATATTTGTACTATTGGGATAGATCTACGGGTTGAATTCAATTGTTTTGTCACTAAAAGGTACATTAATGAACTTTTAACCTCTTCAGCGACTAAATGTTGAAATGTATCCAGAAATATTGTAATTTCGCTTTTTTTTATTATTGAAAAAAGCGCTTAATTTTCGTAAGGGTAAATTACACTAAACCCCTTGAGGTTTACACCCGTGTCTCACAAAGGACCCTAAGGTTCCAATTTCAACAACTAACACCCCAACTTTGCATTTTCGATCCAATTGGACCCAAAACTGACTTTCTGTTACAAGAGCTGTGGATGGCCGTTACCCATGAGGGGCATTTTCGGTAACCAACAACATTAAAGCATTTGGAGGGAAATGGGTTCTTGTTCCCGCCACACTCTCTCCTCTGCGCACACACACACACACACACACACACACATATACTACCCCACAGTCTCTCTCTCTCTCTCTCCCTCCTTCCCACTTTTGTATCTATGCAATGGCTAACAAACCAAAACACAACAAACACAACCTGGTCCTAAGGGACTTTGCGGGGGTGTGATGGTTGCGCAAGATGTGTTTGGGTTATGGCTTTCAAAAAAGAAGGGACTTTGCGGTGTGGACTCTATGGGTGCAATTTAAGCAGGTCACAGTCGTGGTGGCTGTGACTGTGCTCACGAATGGTTATGGGTATATACGTGAGTGCATGGATTTTATGAATGTGAGAAGGCGAACGGGGAGGACTGCCGCAAGGCAGCATGTTGGGTGTATTACATGGGTTCTGTTGTGTCTTCAGTGCTCATGTGTGTGTATAAATTGTGGGTGCGGGTTTGTGTGCAGTGTGTATGCTTGGTGGGTTTTCGTGAAAGAAGAAGAGAGGCTGCCGTGAACGTGTGTGACTGTGTGCGAGAGGCTGCATTATAGAGAGAGAGAGAGAGAGAGAGAGAGAGAGAGAGAGAGTAAGGGTGCAGTTAATTGGTCGCTGTGTGTGCTTAAATGGGTGTAGTGTGGAGTTGTCTAGAGAGAATGGAGCAACTGGGCATGAGAGTGCATGAGTTTGTGAGTTGTTGTGTGTGTGTGATTTAGTGTTAAATAGAGACGTAGCAGAGTGTGTAAAGAGGGGTTGGAGTAGAATTCAAATGGTGAAGTGAGTGTGAGTAAACAGAATGTGCAGGTGTATTTGTGTGTGTCTGCAGCAGTGTGCTGCTTGTGTGTGTATTTGCAAAGAAGAGTGAGGCAGCTGTGTAAACCTGTGTATGAGTGAGTGAGCTGGGTGTTTTTACGTGGGTATTGCATGCTATATAACTGTGAGTGTTTGCAGCTGTGTATGGCAAGTGTGCGTGTGTTTGTAAGAGTGAAATAGGTGGGTGAGATTTGCACTGTGGTGTGTGGGATTCCTGTGTGATACTAAAGGATGGAGATGGTTAAATTTCAGCCGTGTTAGGTGGTCGTGTGCTCAGCGCTGTGTGTGTGTGTGTTAAAGAAATAAAAGAAGAGGGAGGACTCAATAGTTAGGGGTGGGAGGGCAGGTGACTGTGTGTTAGTGGTGTTAAGCAAAGAAGAAATAAGGCAATGGGCATGAAATGGGTCTAATTGTGTGCTGTTTGATGAGTTTTTAATGCATATACCTTGTATTTTGGAAGATGATCTGGGTATAGCATGAACCAGGTGAGTGGAGTGGGTGAGAGTGTCACTGGAGTGCATAAGTGTTTTCTCCTTTTTAGCTTAAGTGTTTGTTTAACTACATTAAAGATTTGACAAATTTGCCCCTAAAAAATATCACGTGAGGTGCACATAGCGACGGCCATCCACAGCTCTTGTAACGGAAAGTCAGTTTTGGGTCCAATTGGATCGAAAATGCAAAGTTGGGGTGTTAGTTGTTGAAATTGGAACCTTAGGGTCCTTTGTGAGACACGGGTGTAAACCTCAGGGGGTTTAGTGTAATTTACCCTTTTCGTAATTTGTAGATGTTTAAAAATGGTACTTTTAAAGAAAAATATTTAGCCATTCATAATAGCTTATTTAAAGGATGTGGGATCATTTCCTATGCCTAGATTATAGTCAGCCTCATCTAGGTACACAATCTGTCTCTCTCTTCCTAACCTTCGAAGAGGTTGCTCATTAGCAGAAATTGGAGTAGGATCCATAATAGGGGGCGCATCATTAGGTACTACCTCGGGTGCATCGTTATCCTCTATATGAGGAAATAGAGCACCAACCTTTTGGATAACAGGGATATAAACATGATCCTGAATTTCCTCAAGGTTTATTCTTCTTGGTGTACTACTCCCACTATACTCAGCATCTTCAAAATATACTGCATGCCTGGTGTAACGCCCCGGATTATTTTTGGAGCGTTAATGCCGAATAAACAGAAATCAGAATAAACCTTAAAATTATCAGAAGACTCCAAAATGGTAAATCAGAGCATACACTAATAATTCTAAAAAATACATCAATATCTGACACAAAGGCCCAAGGATTTTTATACAATCCAAGTTCTCCGACACGGAGTTTCCAAAATAAAACCTAAGTAATAACAATTTGTTTCAATCATTATACTCAAAATATCAGTACTAACTCTAAAACAAAGGCAGCTAAACTCAGCTAGCCCTTCCAATCCAAAATTCCACCTACTGTTCACCTGAAAGGAAAAACAATAAGGGAATGAGCCAAATGCTCAGTAAGGTCGCTCAAGGGACCAATAAAAAGAATGCAAAGATATCTGAGAGACAAAAATTTTGGAGGCACAAAGGTTTCAATGGAACAGACATCAAACAAAATTTCAAAAGTTAAACTATATCTGAGTACAGAGACAGACACTAGAGAGCCATTCAGAAAGTGGTCAAACACGTCATTACTGACATATGAGGCCGGTTCAGAAAGTAAGATCGCGATCTCTAACTCAATCCCGCTGAGCTAGCCCACGTTCCAATCCACGTGGGTAAGTCAGAAATAAGTCACGTACACTGTGACATGGCTCATAGAGTTACCAAAACAAAGATTCAAAAATAAACATTACCAAATAACGGACTTGTCAAACAGTAAGCGGAATTTATGAAACAATGACAATCATTAATCACTGAACGAACAATATTAACATGGAAAATGTTAAGGTCAAACAATTCCAATGAAAATCGAATTCCACAAGTCAAAGTATTGAGAAACGTATTACCCATAATGAAGCTCAAAACAAAAGGGGAAGAAGAATAACTTAATTAGTTCGAAGGAATTCGGATTTAAAAAAGAACTAAAAACTTACGTGAACGATTAGTCCATCGCTGATTTGAATTTCAAAAATAAACTCTTACCTTAGCCAAGCTTTTGAGAAATACAAATCCTTAAGCTCCACCTTAGAACTTCCAAACTTCTTAAGCCTTCTTCTCTCTCGCGCGCGCAAAGGAAAAAGAAACAGAGAACCAAAAAGTCTAGAGAGGAATGGGACAAAAATTTTAAGTTTTCATTCGACCGAAAAATGGTTTTCATTCGACCGAATCCGACAGAGGTGAAAATGCCTACTTTTTTTTTTCTGACCGAAAACAGGTTTTCATTCGAATTAAAACTTTTAATTCGAATGAAAACTTCAGTAACTCGCTCTACACAATTTAAATGCTTTTCGTTCGAAGCAAAATCTTTTCATTCGAAGTAAACCCATTTTCATTCGAAGCAAAATCTTTTCATTCGAAGTAAACCCATTTTCATTCGAAGCAAAACTATTGTCATTCGAAGCAAACCCATTTTCATTCGAATCAAAATTATTTTCATTCGAAGTAAACCCATTTTCATTCGAAGCAAAATTATTTTCATTCGAAGTAAACCCATTTTCATTCGACCGAATCTTTGAAACTCCAAAACATCACTACCCTTCCCATTTTGATTTGAATGAAACCACTATTCATTCGATCGAAAATTTCAGAAACATTAACAACCATGTTCTCAATATTTTCAAAAAAGACCACAAACTTATTTACTTAAAATAATAATTTTGCACAAGGAAAAAAAAAGAAAAATTTCGGGGTATTACACCTAGTTTCAACAATTCTAGTGGTATGTGATGAACAGTAAAATCTGAAACCTTTAGATCTTTCAGGGTAACCTATAAAATGACAACTTACGGTCTTAGGATCGAGTTTCTTAGTATGTGGATTGTAGACTTTTGTTTCAGCTAAACAGCCCCACACATGAAAATATTCTAAACTTGGTTTCCTCTGTGTCCACAATTCAAAAGATGTTTTAGGCACACATTTACTGGGAACCCTATTAAGAATATGCACAGCTGTTTTAAGTGCTTCAACCCACAAAAACTCTAGTAGAGTGCTTTGGCATATCATACTTCGTACCATATCCATGAGGGTACAATTTCGTCGTTCAGCTATACCATTTTGCTAGGGTGTACCTGACATCGTATACTGAGCAATGATGCCACATTATTCCAAATACAAGGCGAAATGACTAGGGTTACGACCCGTTTCAGAGAATTTTTCATAATATTTTTCTCTTATGTCAGATTTTACAACTTTAATCTTTAGGTCGAGTTGATTTTTAATTTTTGCTTTGTAAGTCTTAAAAAGTGAGTCGAATTTTTCATGCATGAGGTAAACATATCCATAACGAGAATAGTCATCAATGAAGGTGATAAAGTATCTATGACCAGGATATGGATCCCCTGCTATAACAACCATGGTTACAGCAGGGGTGCTGTCCTTCTATCGGTTAGAGAGGGAAGAGAGAGAGAGAGGGAAGATAGAGAGAACCATGATTCTCTCTCTCTTCCCCCCTCTCACAGCAACACAGGACAGCACCCCTGCTGTAACCATGGTTACAGCAGGGGATCCAAATCCCTATGACCACCAATACCCGGTGTAGGGAAATGTCCACAAATATCAATGTGGATAACCTTTAAAAGTCCCGTACTTCGAGTGGAACCACATTTATTTCTTTTTATAAATTTCCTTTAATACATTCAATATATGCGTCAAAATCTAAGAAATCTAAAGAATGAAGAATTCCATCCTTAATGAGGCGTTCCATTCTGCCTCGTGATATGTGACATAGACGTTCATGCCACAATTTAGCAGAATTTGCATTCTCTCGTTTTCTCTTACCACAAGTTTTAGCAACTACATCATTCACATTCATTATTTTCAAGGATTCAGTAAAAGAAGCAGTCAAACGTAATTTGTAGAGGTTTGCTTCCAACAAACCAGAATCAATAAGTCTAGAGTAAAGGAAAAGAGAGAAGCCTTTATTCTCAAACTTAAACAAATATCTATAAGCGTCAAGTCTAGAAACAGAAATAAGGTTTCTAGTCATACTGGGAACATAAACAGTATCTACTAAATCCAAATTGAAGCTACTTTCCAAAACTAAACGGAGAGTTCCTACAGCTTCGACTTAGGCTTTCTCTCCATTTCCTACTAGCACATTACGGTCTCCTTTATTTAACTTCTTCACGAAAAGGAATCCTTGCAATGAATTAGTTATGTGCATAGTTGCACCTATGTCAACCCACCATGTATTTAAATGAGTATCAATTGTATAAGACTCATAACAAACGCAAATAGATAAATTACATTTCTTTTCCAACCACTCTCTGAATTTATGACATTCTTTCCTCATATGTCCTTTATCTTTACAAAAGTAAAACCTGGGACCAGAAGAACCCTCGGTACCAGAAGAGCTTGCCTTGTCAGTCTTGGTTACAGAAGCACTCTTATTCCCTTACACCCTACCTTTGCCAAATTTCTTTCTTTTTCCTTTTCCTTTAGATGAACCAATTATGGCGACGTGAGCACCATCAGGTTGTTCAAATTTTAGTCTCTCTTTCTCTTGGACACACATGGAAATCAACTCGTTCATCTTCCACTTCTCTTTCTGCGTGTTATAGTTGATGGGAAGTCATAATAAAGTGTACGAGAAAACCTTCAAAGATTTCCATGTCCAAGCATTTTAGTTGAGAAGCCATATCATTCATCCATAAAATATGCTCACAAACACCGCTGAACCCACTGTACTTGAGCGTAACCATTTATAATGATGATATTAGTAGCATGTGCCTTGGAAGAGCCCTGAAACTGCTCTTCAATATGAGCAAGGTACACCTTAGCATTATCTGAGTCAGGAATGGCTCCGTGAATTGCAAGAGTAATGGAGCCTTTCATAATCATTAGGGCTATGCGGTTGTAACGCTCTCACTTTTCATAAGCCGTCTTTTGCTCAGTAGAACTTTCAGTCGTAAGGGCAGCAGGCGCGCCAACCCGTAAAGCATAATCCAAATCCATAACTCCAAGAATTATGCTAATCTGCTATTTCCATTTTTTAAAATTGGTGCCGCTCAATGATTCAATAGAGGAAAGATAGCTAGTAATTGCAGCAGAACTATACTCTAAATAGTAACAATAATCATGCACGTTAGCACCGAAAATCCACATGATGAAAATAGTTAGTTCATCATTTAGCATAATAAAATAAATTGAGAGATAAACAATTTTTTTTATATAGAAAAGGTAAATACACAAAACTTTCCCAAAAGGAAAAATTAAGATATCACTTATAACCTTCCGTTGGACCGATTATTAACATATAAGTGATTTTCCACCCTTAGCATTTCTGGAAATCATTACAAGTAACATGAGGACGAATCATATCACCGTTGGGAAGCAAATAATTTGACCCATGCAACTTATTATTTCCTTTCTTTCTGCTTAAAATTAAAATATAATCTTCCGTTGGGCCGATTAATATTTTAATTAATAAGCATAACGTTATGTGATTCTATCATAATCTTAACCAAGAATGTTTATGCTGGGATTTTGTTAGAATAGAACATTATTCCAAGCATCGATATAATTGAAATAATTAAAATGTCGTAGATAGTCATCCGAAGGGAGGTCTCTTGTCCTTTTGGCATAAATTTCAAAATTTATAGTTTTGAAAATTGATAAGAGGGATGACACTTCTCATAATTATGCGTACATACCGCAGATTTTGTTACTCGAAGAATTTCTTTGTAATATTCTCTGGAATTTCCAGAAGCATGTTGGATAATTGTCCAATCTCTACTGAAGTAATTACTTGCCACCTCAGTAGGTGGTAAGTTTATTTCTTCGTCTTCAATAATAACCACATCCCATAATTGAGAATGAGGATTATAGAATGAACCTTCAAACATGTCGTTAGTTCATTGTGACGATGAGGTTGAAGAAAGATATTTTTTCATTTGCCTTGAATTGCAGCGGATATTACTGCGTGGACGTAGTCCTTTGCTGGATATTTGCAGACTATATTTCTGAGGAGTCATTTTCCTTGCAAAAATTCTCTGGTTAGGAAATCAGGAAGGACATTATTTTCTCCTTTGATAAATTTGATTTGAAAATATAAAAAAAGAGAGTAAAGCTTGCCATCTAGCACAAACATGTTTTGAAGCAATATTCTTGACATCTTTTTCAAGGAAATCCTTGGTAGCTTTACAATCTATACATAATAAAAATTCTTGATTTAAAAGATCTCCTTCAAATTTGAGGATGCAATTACTTTTTTGATAGTTAAGTAGTTCTTTTGTGCATTATTCCACACCCAAAAGTAAAACAAACTAATTGTTCTTTGTTGTCAACTCTTTGTTTTAATATGCTACCATAACCAAAATATGAAGCATCAGTTTCAACAATTTTATGAGCTTCTGGTAAGGGAAGGTACAAACATGGTAGGGATTTAGCTTTAAGCTTAATCCTACGAACATCTTGAGTATTGTCATTAGACCAAGATTGAGGATTTTTCCTTAATCGTTGATACGAAATTTTTGTATCCTTGTACATGTCTTGATAGAAATATGTAATATATATAATTTAGAATTTTCAAAAATCTTTGTAATTGAGTATTTTCCTTGATTTCATCAGGAAATTTAAAAGCAAATTCAATAGCTCTATCAATGGAAATAATCGATCCTTTTCAATGTTATGACCATGAAATCTTATTTTGGTTTGAAAAAGACAAATCCTTTTAGTAGAAACAGCTAAGCCATTAAGCTTAATGATTTTAAGAAATGTATGCAATGCTTCCAATGTTTATCTATCGATTGAGATTAGATGAGGACATAATAGATATATACGATTGAAAAATCTGTATAAGGACTAAAAATGTCATTCATAATATTTTGAAATTCAGAAGGAGCATTTTTTAAGCGAAAAGGTACTCCATTCAAAATGACTGAAAGGTACGGTAAAAGAAGTTTTGTAACACTCTTTCTCATTGATCTGAATTTGCCAAAATCCAGATTTCATATCAAATTTTGAAAAGATAACGGCTTTATTAAGCCTATTTAATAAATCTTTTTGTTTGGGAATTGGATATCGAATCCATCTCAAGGCTTTGTTTAAAGTTGTGTAATTGATGACTAGATGAGGAATGCCACATTCCTTTTTAGTATTCTTATTGACATAAAAGGCAGGACAACTCCAATGGGAGTAACTTTTGCGAATAAGCTTTTTATTCAAAAGATCTTGTATTTCTTTTTTGCAATGTTCTAGGAGTTCTTTGTAACACCCCGATATTTTTAGAGTTATTAAAAATTTTTAAGCAGCAAATATATTTTTCTTTACGCTGATATTTTTCTAACAACTTTTAGGGGAGAATTAAATGTTTAGTGATTAGCGTGACCGAAATTTTTGGGTAAACTTTTAGCGATGATATTCTTACTTAGCGACGATTAGTGTGACGGGGTTAGATAACAACCCGTTAAATTTTTCTGGTACACTAGTTTATCATAAATAGTTAATAGTTAATTAGGGCTTTTCGTAATAACAAAAAGTTTTGGGTGAAACTTGAAAATTTTCTAAAGTCCAAGGGGATTTTTTGGTAAATTGCCACTTATGTATATGTATGGCTGGTATAGATCAGCCGCCGACCCTACCTCTGAAAACCGATTGAGAGAAGAGAGAGCGAAGGAAAGAGATGGAAGAAATTTTTTCGGCGAAGATTCCCGGTAAGCTTCTAGACTTTTCCTCCTTATTTATTTATTTTATTATTTACGGTTTACTGTTTTAAGGGGGGACATGGGGGAGCTGCCGTGAGTGTAACAGGGAGTTAGGCAGGTCACAGCCATGGTGCCTGTGACTGTGAAACTTTGTGGGTGAATTAAGGAACGAAGGGGGATGTGGGTGTTGTATATGTATTTGCAACGGTGCTTTGAGGTGTTGAATGTGTAGTGTAGAAATGGAGGGTTGGGCAGCCGTGTATGGCTGCCGTAAACCTGTAATTGCGGCGTCGCTATGGTTCGGAGAAAGGGATTTCGCGGCTAGCCAAAGGCAGGTTGAGGTGTGTAGATTAGAGTGTGTATTTGTGGGAGTGCCGTGTATGTGTTTGTGTGAGGGTGAGGGTGAAATGGGTCTTGTGCATGTGTGTATTCATACATAAGCATGTGTGTTTGTGAGTTGTGGTTGTGAGCATGTGTGCAACTGGGTGGATGAGAAGTATGTGCGATGTGGTGTGCGATGGTGAGTGCTGGGACAATGTGTGTCTATATACATGGTGTGTATGTATATAAGTGTGTACGTGTGGGTTTTAGAGTGAGATAGAGGCCATGAGCTGTTGGTTTAGATCTCTAGAGAGAGATCATGGGTATTGTTCTCATTTTTGGGTTCTGGAAAGTGAGCAGGTTTTCTGTAATCTTAAGAGGTTGACTGTGATGGGTTAATAGATGACAGGAGGACTGCCCATTCTTGGTGATTGCTGTGAGTAAGAGTTGTGTATGAAGCGGGTAAACGGTGCATGAGTGTGTGGGCTATAGTGCCGTGTGTGTATGTGGGTTTAGAGGAAGAGAAGTTAGAGAGAGAGGGAGTGAACTGAAATGGGTATGGCTGTGTATATATACATGAAATCAGTGGGTGTGCAAATATGGTGTGTACATGTGATAAGTTGTGTACGTGGGAGGAATGAAATTGAAGGGGAGAGTAGCAGCACTACTACTTTGCTGTGTTGGACATATGTGTGTGTAATAAGGGTGAAATTGAGTAACTGTGTAGGTGTGTGTTGTGTGTTTTGGAGCTTATGGGTTTGCAAGGAAAAGAGAGAGAGGGATTAAGGGGCTGTTGGCTGTTGGGTTTTGGACTGTAAGCAAAAGATAAGAAGAAGAGAAGTACGGAACGGATAAATTTGGGTTAGCGTTAAACGTGACACGTGCGTTAACTAGCGCACGGTTATTTTTAGCATGCGAAACTTTACAGTATAGTACGATAGGCTATATTTAGAATTCTTGGAAGAATTTTATAATTTTCTGAGATCGTATGAATTATTATTATTTTCTGTAAATTTCAGATTTGGAAAATTCTTTTGGAGTCTTTAAACCGTGAAAATGTTCATGGAAAAATTATAGTAATGTTTTTATAGTATAATAAAGACTCAGTATAAATTTGATGATTTTTGGAATCAATTTGTTATCATTTTCAGTATCGCATTGAATTAAGCAAAACGAAAAATAAAGAAATAGTTTTTATGTCTTTTAAATTCTGATTTCAATTTCTATAATTTTTATATATATTTTAAAGTTCTTATAAAAAATATGGGACTTGTTTTGCAGCTGGAAGTAATTATGGCTCTTATTGGATTTTATTGTATTTAAAGAAATTATTTTAAATCAAAAATATTCAAAAATTCAGAAAATTCATATTCTGACTTTTATTAATATTTTAAGCTATAAAAATATTTTAGTGAAATTTATTATGAATTTTAGAGTGTCATTACACATTAAGGAGTGTATACGATTTTCGGTTAGGTTGGCCGTGTGCAGGAACCGTTTTGAGTGCGCGATTTCGGAGAGAGTGGGGTACGCAGTGTGTAGTTGATATTAGGGTTTATAGTGTACTTTACATAAATAATGTTCTAACAAGTAAATTGCCAATCTAGGTTTATTCAGAAAATATTGATCGAGGATTGATAGCATCGCTTAGCTTGGACCGAGGTAAGGGATTTCTTTCCGAACCCCATTTCGTTATTCTGTTTTCAAATGCTTATAACAACAGTTTTACAGACTAGATCAAATGTTGGTTTTTATTGATCGATATAAAATGTTTTTAAATTGCCCATGAAACCCTAAATTGAGCCTTATAGCGATCGTTTGGAATTCTGTTTCATCTGATCTTAGAATCCATTGTTCATTTGATATGTTTATTGATTGCTCATCGTAAAGCATTTTTAAATTCTATTTATTACTTCTCAATGTTGACATGAGTTAGTAACTTGGGAGCCATAAGGATGGTCTGTATTGTTGGCGTTATAAGGACGGTCTGTTGGATGGGTTTAACTAGTACCTAGATGGACTAGTCAGTGTACATATGCATATGTAAAGCGATCGAGCACTGCCGGGGTGGCTTTGCTTCTGTACTGCTCATGTTCAATGTTTCCTGTCTATGTTTTATTACACTTTAAATGTTTTGAATATTATCCATTCATGCTTTATTATATCCGAAGTGTTTCAAATGACTATTATTTAAGGGAATGAGTTGAATACTCATCCTTATGTTTATATCGTATTGTAGTGATTTCATCGAAAGCAAAATTCCTCAAAAAGTTGTTATTGGACTTGAATGTAAAAATCGTTCGTTTTGTTCATCTTTGTCTAAGTGTTGTATTTTATTGAAAATACTCTTCAAAAGTTTTATATGAAAAATCGTCCGAATCGTTTTCTTATTTTAAATCTTTGTGCGACCTTACTGGGCTCTCAAAAGCTCACTCCCCTTTGACTTCCTTTCTGCAGGTAGTGAACATCGTTAGATTACTTGAAAGTGGACTAGAGACAAGCGGACAAGTGAATCTAAGTTTAGTATTAATCATTAGAACCCCTGCGCGGGTAAAGAGTATTGTTTAAATTTTGTAGGATATCAGTTTGGTATTTTATTTATGAAAAAAAAATTGAGAGTATGATTATTTTGAAGGTTAGTTGCTCAGATGATGGTTGTCCATTTGGATAATGAGGACATATTCTCTTAGTGTATCTAATTGATTGAGCGTTAACATTTCGGAAAAGTTCCGGGATGTTACATTCTTGGCTCATTTGGATAGGGCAAGCTTTGGTCGGAATATTTCTTTCATTAGAATTAGGTTCATATGGTAATTTAATAATATGCTGTTTGTGATGCCAAAATTCACTGGGAACTTTAGCAAAAATTTCAGATTCCAATTTATTTTGGAAAGTTTTAATTTTCTCTTGCTCTTGATCAAGATTTTGATGGATCTTTTGAAATTTAAGATCTTCTTTCAAAAAACAAATTTGGTTTTGTTTGAAAAATAGTTCCTTGTTGAGGGAATGTATAATCTGTTCTTGAGGAGGGTTTATAAACTTGAACCATGTATCTTGGCCCAGGAATGTTGACTGAATACAATTATCATTGATGGTTATGGGATTAAGAAGGGACATGAATGGTGTTCCCAATATGACAGATTGATTGAGTCCACGGACAACAATGAAATGGGCTTTTAGGCAAATGCCATTATTGCAAACCCAAGAATTGGAAACTATAATTTTTTTTTCATCCTACCGGAATCTGCAATGCAGAGAACTTATTTGGTAGTCTCGTAATATTTTGTGGGGACAATAACTTCACATATGCAATTAAGATCAACTCCAGAATCAATTGGAGCAATTCCTTCAAAGATGAAGTCTTGATTGATAACAATTTTGATTCCAACATACCATTTTTTGAAAGTGACTTTGTCATGATTTAGAACTTCTTGATACTAGTACCTTCATTGGGTACTAAATTGAGATAAGGTTTAAGATATTCCTCACCTTCACTGAAAATTTCTTCATGATTGTGAGATTCAAGAAAAGAAACACGGCCAACAAGAGTTTTTTTTTCTTTTTTTGAGAATAATGATCTCAGTTTGCAAGTCTTGGATTGTAGGATCTTTCTTCTCTACTTTTTATAGTCTATACATGACATCAGTAAATTTGAAAGTTTTACCTATCATAGGTAATTGTTAGGATTGGTCGGGTGCTGAAGAATTTGGAGCACCATGCATATACTTTAGAATATCTTGCTTCTTTTTATCGGGATCTTCAATTATGTCTAGAAGGTCAAGGATTATTGCTTCTTTGAAAGTGATGACATTAATATTTAAGCTATTCATTTCAAGAAAAGCTTTGTAATAGTCAATTTTACTACTACATTCGTGGCACTCAGCTTCTTGATTGGAACAATGGTCCTGTATTGAAGAACTACTTGAGGTTTGGACATCTTCATCGATGATATTTAGTTCATTATTAGATTCAGATTTAGAATCAAAAAAATTGAGGAGGAGAACACTTAATTGCTTCTTGAGTCCTTCATCTATGATAAGTTCATTGATTTTCTTCTTGGTATAACAATTATTGGCATAATGACTTGGTTTGTCACACTTATGGCAGATAACCTTTGATTTAGAGAATTTTTGGTATTTGGGATACTTTCTTTTGGTATATTTTTTGGAAGTTTTGGAAGTTTCTTCCTTTCTATCTTTCTTAGAAAATTTTAGGCTTTCTAAATGATTTTCTAGACTTGGGAGGTTTTCCCTCTTTCTGTAATTGGGGACAGAGAGGTATCATAACCAAATTGATAAAAAAATTGCCCAAGTTCTGTTCTTCCTGTCTTGTTTCCTTCTTAAGTAGATTCTTAAGCTTGATGTCATTACACAAGACTAATCCTTCAGCACAAATTTGGCTAATTAATTCTCCAAAGGTGTACAGGGAGAATGGCAAAGCATTATTGTGCTTATTTCTGATGCGGGTTCTAACACATTCACCAAAAAGTGTAGGAAGACCTGCAATGAAACGTTCTTTATGGAAATTTTGTTGGGCATCATTTCTTTGATAAAGCTTGGTCAAGAATACATCCTTATACCATCTAAAATGGGTAAGAGTGGGATATCTAAGGTTGATAAGAAGTTCCCTACCTCTTTCAAAGACAGTCTTAGCATGCCAACAAAATGCTTGGTAATAGCACTGACTAAAGTAATTATTGCATCAGACTGGGTGTGACCATTTACTTGGCTATGGGTACCATTAGGTTTGACCTTAATGGAATTAAGGATACTATTTTGGTCAGTGGGAGTAAGATAATGATCCCACTATTCGTGAAGTTGACCAGTAAACCCTACAATTAAATACCTAACTATTGATGCTTTATTATCCAGGTTTTGATTTCGAGCACTATTAGCAGACATAATCATATGTTGAAGGAAGGTAATGATTTGGTAATCGGTAATACCTCTAAGGTTCCATTCATAGATAGAAGACCCATTAAAGTAAGAAGGAGTAACAAAATTCTTCTACTCAAGTTGCATATCAATTGGAGTGAGGATTATAATTTCTCAAAGGCAGCCTAGGATGGAGGTACCAATAGCGGTGACAAATTTTTGTTCTTGATTATTGGGATCAACCTTAGATTTAGTAGTGGAATTATCCACCTCTCTTGTGGTCCTAATATATCTAGGAGAAGATTCATTCTTAGGATACTTTTCTCTGGGAGTTTTGATTTGTCCTAATTTATACATTAATTTAAGAATGAAGTGTCTTTGATATGGTTGACTGTTTAAATTTGCTATCTAATTCGATAGAGGGTTTGACCAACGGTTGCTAAATTTTTGCAGGAATGAAAGGACTGGTTGAAGTAAGATTAAAACCAAAGGAAGTACTGAAGACATTTTCATTAATGCCTCTGGGGGTTGTATTTTGCTATTAAAATAAAAAATAGTGTCTTTGATACGGTTGACTGTTTCTTCTATTCTTGTGGTTTGGTCACCAATTGTATTCAAGATTAATATTTGAATAATTTGAATGCTCAACAATTTGCTGAATTTCATTTGCAGTAACCAGATTGAGGTGGTTGGAGGTAAAAATGTCTACAATATGTTTCAAAGGAGCAACTAAAAATTGGAACTCAAATCACCCTTCATAGCAAATTTACTGAAATGAGGATGAATACTTTCATGTTTTGTGTGTGAAGGCCATATTAGCCAGTCTGGAGTGATTTTTTTGAAAAGTATTGGTTTGAGCATGAAAATTGATATACTCTGGAATTTCAATATGATTTTTTAAACAAGAGGAATAAAACCATCCAAAAAATGGAAAATAAGTTTCTAGGCTTTCAAAATTTGGAAAAATAATTCTCTATATTGAGACCTTTGTTCTTTTGAAAAGGTAAGTCGGCTCGAGGGAAAAATTTTGGCATTATATGATGAATAAAATTCCTTATTGATCTTGTCATAATCAATTTGAAAATCATCAATGACTAGTACACTTGGTTCTTCGTAATCAAAATCATGAACATAAGTATTTTGATTTTGATTTGAAGAAGAAGGAACCTTAGTAGGAAGAGTTTTAACAGTATAAGTTGGTTTAGGGACAAGAGAATTGTTGTTTCAAATACATTGAGAAATGATTTTTGTTTCCTTATATAAAGTAGTAGAGCTCACACTAAGAATTGCTGAAAGACGGATCAATGAGCATTTAGCTTATCATTATCAAATAAAATAGCAACAATTCTTCTATTCTTTGCTTGAAAGGCTTGCTGTGGGGGCCATCCCTTGACCTAGAAGCCGTCTCTTTGGATTTCACTTAGCTGAGGTCAACTCTTTTTCGAATTCGACTAGTTCCAAGAGTTGAGGCCTTTCGTTAAAGCGCTGAAGAAACAAAATTGCCCTATTCATCTCGCCAAGACTAGTCCGATTGCAAAGAAGTGAAGGACATGGGCTATGACCTTGAGGAGCCTGTCAACCTTTTTCCCAGGATCGATTCATCACTCGCAAACTGGCCAGTAGGTAATGCAATTGATTGACCTATAGGCTTGCTTTGATGGCATAGAAAAAAAAGCAGGACATGTCATGGGTTGTAAGCCCCCCGGTTGTGAATTAAACGTACTAGAATGACAAGATTAGAATCTAGTACTTGGGATTGAAGAACAAGAATGTCTTGCTTGTTGATAAAAGTTATTGGAATGAAGAACTTCATAACTCTGAGAAGATGTTTTTGGTTGGCAAAAATGAATCTTGACATATTCTTCAGCGGATTCAATGATATGGTCAATTTTGGTAGTTTGGGGATTGACTTGACGATAAGAAGCACGATTTTCAATGACCCAATCGTCAAGCGGAGTAAGTTCATTAAACTTGATCCATCTGGGAAGCATAACATTAGTCTTGCCATGATTTGACTGGAATAGGATCACAGATTTGTCGGGATCAACATTTTGCTAAAAAGTAGGACAAATTATTATCATGGCTTTGTAATAAATGCGGTAAATTAGCACCAAATTTTGGGCTTGCGGTTTTATATTGTACCGCCGAGTCTTGATATCCATGTTAGCGCATTCATTATGTGCGGATCAGATAATGAAACTGAGAAATTCGGATAGCAATTGAAATACATCGGGCTATTACATAAACTTGTCACCACCATGCCAAGAAGTGAATCATTAAAATTAAGATGGCGGTCATCACGTAAAGCAGCCCATATATGTGTATTAAGACCTTATTTAGTTAAAGAAGTGATACCAATTTGAACAAGTTCAATATGAACATATCTGTATTTTTTTTTCTTGTGTTTTTCTAAAGAAGATTTAGAAAACTATTATAAAGACCGCTGTCTTTTGACATACCCATGGTTTGTTCAACAGTTTTGATAGAATAAGTCTGCTTCAGTTCAAACTGCTTGATGTATAAAGAAGATGGATTCGCTTTTGGGATAGACCAATTATTAAGGTCCTTTTCAATATTCTCAATGTTCAATTCATGAATATTCTTCCTAGAGCTACTCTGGCTCTCTGACATATTAGTGGAAAGAGATTTAACTAATCGAGCAATTATATCAATATAGAGTGCTCGATTGTCAACCAAGTAGTTAAAAATGGTCAAGAACGCTCCGTGGCAGAAGACCGGGAACTACCTTAAAGGCGACTGAGTGTTGACCCACACTTAATATGGATAAATGGACAGTTAATACAAATCTTGAAGCCATTTAATATGGGTCTGATACCAGAAATAGACCCAGGGAATATGTTATTGAATTGAAATTGAAATTGTGAATGCATCGAATAGACATTTATGAAACAAGTAAACATATATGGAGAATAAACTCTTATTATTAAAAGACATAAGACTTACAGTGGAAAGTAAGGAGATTACAGAGACATTGAGAGCAAACAAGCGGAAGAAAGTTTACAAGAGAACTTAGAGTGTGTTTGGATGTGGAATTTTGAAATACTGGGTAGTTCTAAATTCCCTCATTTTGAAATCCCTTCATTTACAAATCCCATCATTGCAAAATATTTTGTTTGGATTTTTTTTATATTATTCTATGGATTTTTACTGGGTAGTTTGGATGTGTATTAATGCATTCAAGACTTTCCTTAAAAAAAGAAAAAGAAATAAGTAAGCTGTTAAAAGGGTGGGGAGCTAATATCCTAAAAAGTAGGCAAAATTTACGTAATGTTTTAGCAAATCACCTCTTTGAGGGGATTTGGCAAATAACTAGTCTAGACTAGTTATTTGAACTGTGGATTTGGAGGCCCCAAATTCACAGTTCAAATTCTTCTGAAAATTTCTCGAATTCTTTTTCGTACAATCCAAACAAGAGATTTTGTTTAAGGAATTTCTAAATACCTCCCCAAAGTGAAATCTTCAGTTCAAATCTCACGTCCAAACACACTCTTATAGAATATTTCTAAATTGTCTAATGCCTGCCTCTTCGAATAGAGAAAACTTTCTTATGTAGACATTCATCAACTAGGGTTTTAAGATGACCTATGGTTACTTTTATTAAAGTAACTATAGTTTGATTGATGATGTTGGCCGCGTGTCCCGGATGTGTGGTGGAGTCGATCAGACGTGCATCATCATCTTTTGCGTTTCATAAAGCTTTCTCGAATTATTGTCCTTCTAAGATTATTCTCTCCCTTTAGAGTTGTCCTGCCTTTTATGTCAATAAGTATGCTGCAAAGGAATGTCGCGTTCCTTGTCTAATCATCAATTACAGACCTTTAAACAAAGCTTCCTCGAGTTGCATATCAAATTTCTAGCTTTGAAAATTTCTAGTTTTTAAAATTGATAAGAGGGAAGATTCTTCTCATAATGATGCTTAAACACCGCAAATTTGTTTACTCGAAGAATTTCTTCATAATATTCTCTGGAATTTCCAGAAGCATGTTGGATAATTGCCCAATCTCTGTTGAAGTAATTACTTGCCACCGCAATAGGTGGTAGGTTTATTTCTTCTTCTAAAATAACAACCACATCCCATAATTGAGAATGAGGATTATAGGATGAAGTTTTAAACATGTCGTCAGTGCGTTGTGACAATGAGGTTGAAGGAAGAAAATTTTCCATTTGCCTTGAATTGTAGTGGGTATTACCGCGTGCACGTAATCCTTTGCTGGATATTTGCAAGCTAGATTTTGGAGGAGTCATTTTCGCTGCAAAAATTGTTTAGTTAGGAAATCAGGAAGAAAATTATTATTCCTTTGATAAATTCTATTTGAAAATCAAAAGAAGAGAGTAAAGCTTGCCATCGAGCAAAAATATGTTTGGAAGCAATTTTTTTGACATCTTTTTCAAGGACATCCATGGCGGCCTTACAATCTATACGTAATAAAATTTCTTGATTTAAAAAATCTCCTTCATATTTGAGGATGGAATTAACTATTGAAAGATTTCTTTCTTGATAGTTGAGTAATTCTTTTATGCATTATTCCACACACCAGAAGTAAAACGAACTAATTACGCTTTGTTATCAACTCTTTGTTTTAATATGCCACCATAACCAAAATCTGAAGCATCAATTTTAACAATTTTATAAGCTTCCAATAACAGAAGGCACAAACATGGTAGGGATTTAGCTTTAAGATTAATCCAACGAACAGCCTGAGTATGGTCATTAGACCAAGGTTGAGGATTTTTCGTTAATCGTTGATAAAAATATTTGTATCCTTACACGTGTCTTGATAGAAATCTACAATATAATTAAGAATTCTTAAAAAATTTTGTAATTGATTTCATCAGGAAATTTAGAAGCAAATTCAATTGCTCTATCAATGGGAATAATTGATCTATTTTCAATGTTATGACCAAGCAATCTTATTTTGGTTTGAAAAAGGCAAATCTTTTTAGCAGAAATAGCTAAGCCATTATGCTTAATGATTTTAAGAAATGTATGCAAATGCTTCCAGTGCTGATCTATCGATTTAGAATTGATGAGGACATCATCGACATGTACGATTGAAAAATCCGTAGAAGGATTAAAAATGTCATTCATAATATTTTGAAATTCAGAAGGAGCATTTTTTAAGCCAAAAGGCATAACATTCCATTCAAAATGACCGAAAGGCATGGTAAAAATATTTTTGTAACGATCTATTTCATTGATCTGAATTTGCCAAAATCCACATTTCATATCAAAATTTGAAAAGATAACGGTTTTATTAAGCCTATATAATAAATCTTTTATTGTCAAATCATTACCTTCCTTCAACATATGCTAATGGCAGTAATAGTGCTAGAAATTGAAACCTTGGAGATAATGAAGCCTCAATAGCTAGGTATTTAGTTGCAGGATTTACTGGTCAACTTCGCGGATGGTGGGATCATTATCTTACTCCCTCTGACTAACATAGTATCCTTAATTCCATTAAGGTCGAACCTAATGGTACTCCTATAAAAGTAAATGGTCACACCCAGTCTGATGCATTAACTACTTTAGTCACTGCTATTACCAAGCATTTCGTTGGCATTGCCAACACTGTCCTTGAAAGAGGTAGGGAACTTCTTATCAATCTTAGATGTCCCATTCTTACCCATTTTAGATGGTATAAGTATGTGTTCTTGACCAAGAGTTATAAGAGAAATGATGCTTAACAAGACTTCTGGAAAGAACGTTTCACTGCAGGTCTTCCTACACTTTTTGGTGAACGTGTTAGAACCTACATCAGGAATAAGCACATAGGTGCTTTGCCTTTCTCCCTATACACCGTTCGATAATTAATTATCGAAATTTGCGCTGAAGGATTAGTCTTGCGTGATGAGTTCAAGCTTAAGAAGGGACACAAAACAGGAAGAATCAAACTTGGGAATTTCTGTTATCAATTTGGTTACGATAACCTCTGTGTTCCCAATTATGGAAAGAGGGAAAAACCTCCCAAGTCTAGAAAAATCATTTAGAAAGCCTAAATTTTCTAAGAATGTTAGAAAGGAAGAATCTTCTCAAACTTCCAAAAAATATACCCAAAAAAGTATCCCAAAAATTGAAAATTCTCCAAATCAAACGTTAGCTGCCATAAGTGTGGCATACCAGGTCATTATGCAAATAAATGTTATACCAATATATATATATATCAATGAACTTGTCATAGATGACGGACTCGAGAAGCAATTAAGTGCTATCCTCCTCAATTTTTCTGATCCTGAAGCTGAATCTAATAATGAATTAAACATCATCGATGAAGATGTCCGAACCTCCAGTAGTTCTTCTGTACATGACCACTGTTCCAATCAAGAAGCTGAGTGCCACGAATGTAGTAGTAAGACTACTACAAAGCTAATCTTGAAATGAATGGCTTAAATATTAATGTCATCACTTCCAAAGAAGCAATAATCCTTGACCTCCTAGACAAAATTGAAGATCCCAAGAAAAAGAAGCAAGCTATTCTAAAGTATATGCATGGTGCTCCAAATTCTTTAGCACCCGACCAATCCCAACAATTACATATCATAGGTAAAACTTTTAAATTTACTAATGTCATGAATAGACTACAAAAAGTAGAGAAGAAAGATCCTACAATCCAAGACATGCAAACTGAGATCATTATTCTCAAAAAAGAAATGAAAACTCTTGTTGCCCATGTTTGCAACACCCTGTTAAAATTTTTCTAGTACGTTAATTTATCGTAAATAGTGTTTTTAGGCTTTTTCCATAATATTAGAAAATTTTGAGTAAACTTTGAAAAATACCGAGAGTTTGGGGGGGTTTATATATATATATATATATATATATATATATATATATATATATATATATATCTGTGTGTGTGTGCGTGCGCGTTAGGGGACGACTATATATATATATATATATATATGGTGAAGAAAAAAAGTTTTTGGCGATTGAATTAATTTTTCTGGAAAGTTTTACTGTGTGTATATATATAAACGACTGATTGTGTGAAAAGTGTTGTGCGAGGGGGGCTGTAAAGGGGTGTCCGTGGGGTTAGACGGCTGTGCAAGGCATGTGTGAGTGGCCGTGAGAAGGGACTCTGCCGTGAGGGGTGTGAGTGTGATTTAAGAAGGTTACAACCTTGGTAACCTTGACTGTGTGCTCGTTTATGTGTGTGTGTAGGTGCTGAAATTTTTGGGTGAGCAGCCACAATGCCTTGAGGTAGTGGGTGCTTGTGTTTATGTGTATGTGTGTGTGTGCGTGTAGTGAAGGGGGGTGGCTACGGTAAAGACAGCCGTGAGTGTGTTTATATGTATGGTGTGTTTATGTGTGTATGTGTGGGTGTTTGGGAGAGGGAGGACTGTTGTGAATGTAGCCTCCGTGAGTGTGTGTTGTGTTTGTGCGTGTGTGTGGGAGGGAAGGCTGCCGAAGCAACTTGTGTGCGTGTGTTTGTATGATATGTGTGCGTATACGGGTGTGTAAGTGGGAGAGGACTGCCATGAAGGCAGTCAGTGCGTGTGCGTGTGTCTGTGTGTATATGTGTGTGTGTTGTGCGCGCGAGTGTGTGTATATGTGGGTTTGTATTGCATGTATTGTGTGTGTCTATGTACGTGTGTCGTGAATGTAATATGTGTGTGTTTTGAGTGATCGTGGGTATAAGGGTGCAGAGTATGAAGAAGATGAGGTGGGTTTTGTGGGTACGTAAAGATTGTGTGGTACCATGTGCTTGCACAGGTGTACCACGAGTTAGCGTCACGTTCGGTATGTGCATTGGATAGCGCATAATGATTATTAGTGTGTAAAAGTTTACTGTAGGGTACCTAAGGCTATATTAAAATTGATGGTCAAAGTTTATAATTTTCTGAAATCGTATGTATTTTTAATATTTTCTGTAAATTCAGATTTGTAAAATTTGTTTGGAGTCTTTAAAATTCGTGATAAATTCTGGAAAAATTACAATAAAGTTTTTATGGTTAAGTTCGATAATTTTTAGAGTTGATTTGATATCATTATCGTATCGCATTGGATTTAGCAAAATGAATAATTTAAAATTAGTTTTAATGCCTTTTAAATTTTGATTTCAATTTCTATAATTGTTATATATATTTTAGAGCTGTTACAAAAACTATGGGACTTTATTTTCAGCTAGAAATAATTATGGCTATTTATGGGTTTTTATTGTATTTAAAGAAATTATTTTTAATTCTAAAATATTCAAAATATTCAAAATTTATATATTTCATTTATATGTTGTTTTAAGCCACATAAATGTTGTACGAGAATTAATATCAATTTTGGGTTATTGTTGAGCTTCGAGGAGTGTGTCGGGTTTTCTAGCTAGGTTGGCCGTGTGTGGGGGCCTGCTTTGGATTGCGACATTTCGGGATTAGAAGTGAGTATTGTTTTGAGTAGTTCATAGTAGGATTTCAGTATAGTAGCATGGATTGTGTTCTAATAATTAATCTGGCCAATCTAGGTTAATTCAAAGGATTGTTGATCGAGGTTGTTTAGCTTCGCATAGCTTGGATTGACGTAAGAGATTCTATCCGAAACTCCATTTCATCAGATTAACCTCGTACTTTTTATTCTGTATTGTTATCGAATTTCATTGAACTCCGATATTTTTTAGTTGTCATAAAAATGTTTTGCATTGCTCATGAAACCCATCTTAGACCTTAAAGCGATCGTTCGAAACTCTCATTAATGCTCATATGTTTTGTTGATTCGAGCATTATACAACATGTTGAATTATGTATATTTCTTCTGAATATTGACATGAGATAGTAATTCTGAGGCATTATAAGGATGGTCTGTTTTGTGGGTGTTATAAGGTTGGTTTGTTCTGTTTGGGTTACAACTAGTATTTAAGTGGCTAGTTTTATACATATGCATATGTACTCTGTATCTGTATCTGAGCAGGTCAAATTTGTACTACTCATACTCAATGTTATCTTTTTTTGTTTTATCGTATCTGAAATGTTGTGAAATGCCTATTGATTTGAGGGATTGAGTTGATACTCTTCCCTATATCCATATCAAGATGCTTTGATTTTATTTGAAATCCTTTTTAAAAATTTCATTTGACTGCATTCAAAAAATTATAGAATCGCACTATTTTAAATTCTTGATCGACCTTACTAGGCTCTTAAAAGCTCACCCTCGTTTGATTTCCTTCTGTAGATAATGATCACCAGTAGGTTGCTTGGGGATGGGTTTACAACTTGAGTGAGGAGCTGGGTCTATATATGATTATTTTATTTAGTAGGAATCCTGCGTTGGTGCATACTGTTTATTTCATGACTTTTCATTTATGACCACTTATTTTAAATTCATAAATTGCACGGATTAGAATAGAAGCTCTGATATACATTCGAAGTTGTTTGTTGAATCGAGGATTTTATGTCATTAAGCGATTGATCGAGTGAGTGAGTGTTTTAACACTTCAGAAGTTCGAGGTGTTAATGCTTCGGATTTTCGGGTCGTTATAGTTTGTATCAGAGCCAGGTTATCCCACAATTTTGTAGACACGTACCTCAGCATATGAGAGAGGGGTGGGATGATGGTAGAGTTAGGGAGTCTGTCCTTAACTTAAATGTATTGATTTTCTGAATGTGTTTGTATGTTCTAATAATTGCCATTCATACCAATATGGCCCGCAATCGTGGAGAGAGCGATAGAGGTCACGGGGACATAACCAACGGCTGAGGAGGTCTCACTAGAGGTCATGCTAGAGCCCAGGAGGTCTCAGTTGGGGATGTAGAGGAGCATTAGCAAAATCTAGAGCCCATGGCTGCAGTTTTGAACATGATACATATTTTGACTATGATGATTCAGAATTTGGCTAATCAGCAGCAGGGATTACCACATCCGATTCTGCCACAGGTACAGCCTCAAGAGGGAGTACCTTGAGCGAGTTTAATAAGCAGAATGCAACAAACTTCAGCGGATCATTGGACCCTATGGAGGCAGAAGGTTCGATTGCAGAGTTGGAAAAGATTTTTCAGGCCATTTAATGCACGAAAAAGTCGAAGGTCAAATTTGTCGTGTACAAGCTGAGGGGAGAGGCCAACCAATGGTGTAAGATGGTCGAGGCTAGCAAGACTCCTCAGCAGCGGGCTGACATAACTTGGGAACAGTTCAAGGAACTGTTCAATAATTGGTACTTCTCTGTGAGTTCCCGTGAGCAGATACTGAGGGAGCTCACCAATATGACTCAGGCAGATCGTGAGACGATATATGAGTTTAAGGTGAGATTTTAGCGGCTGACGAGGTTTGCAGATAGAATGCTATCGACAGAGGCTGACAGATGCCGAAAATTCAAGTGGGGACTCAGGCCTAGTTTGAGAGATAGGGTGATCTCTGCTCGGTTATCAAGCTATGTGAAGTGTGTAGATTTGGCTCATGCTTTGGAGGAGTCCAGGTTTGACAACAAAAGAGGTTTGAACAATGACAAGGTGGCAAAAAGAGGGATATACATGAGAGTAGAACTTCAGAGGCTGACAATCGTCAGCAGATCTCTTTCGTACCGCCATAGGGTGCTCAGAGTTAGTGGATGGGGCAGAGTCAGGGATTTTGGTCTGCTTCTACGCAGGGCTTTAGACCTGGGTAGATTATTGGGGGTCAACCAGGGTAGAGTACGGGGTTCAGAGGAGTGCCAGAGCGCAGCAGTTAGACCAGCTCAGAGTACTAGATTTGGATCACCATAGAGCTTCATATTTCATCCTACACAAGGTGCTGGTCAGCTTTTCAGGCCGTTTCTTGTGCCACATGCCGGAGAGTCTATGTAACATCCCGGAATTTCCGGAACGTTAACACTCGATCCATCAATCACTAAATCATAAAATCCTCAAACTCAAACAAAATAAACACTACCAATCTGTCAGAGCAACTACCCATCAATCAAACTATACTCTCAATCAATTGTCATAATTGAAATACCGAGTCTAAGTCTAAGAAAATTCAAAACAATAATATTTACCCACGCAGGGGTTCTAATGATCAATCCCAAAATCTAATTCATTTGCTTTCGCTCGCTCGGCTCTAATCCAAATTCAGGTAACCTACTGCTGGCTATCACCTGCGGAAAAGAAGTCAAAGGGGAGTGAGCTTTTGAGAGCCCAGTAAGGTCGCACAAAGATTTAAAAATAAGAAAACGATACGGACGATTTGACATTTAAATCAATACAAAATTTTGAAGGCGGAGAAACAGAGCGTTTCAAACAATCTTTTTATATACAATCAAACGATAAATTTGAAAAGGTTTTTCAAAGAAAACCACAGCATTTCAATATAAACAACACAGGGATGAGTATCAACTCAGTTCCCTTAAATCGATAACCATTTTCAAAACACTTATAATGCAATAAACATAAATAGGAAACGTTGAACATGAGCAGTACAGAAGCAAAGCCACCCCGGCAGTGCTCGATACACTTACATATGCATATGTACACTGACTAGTCCATCTAGGTACTAGTTAACCCATCCAACAGACCATCCTTATAACGCCAACAATACAGACCATCCTTATGGCTCCCAAATTACTAACTCATGTCAACATTGAGAAGCAATAAATGCATTTGAAAATATTCAAGGAATTTAAACACAGTTCAAAACATTTTACAACGATTGAATTAAGTAAAATGAAGGATTAAATAACAAATTCCAAATGATCGCTATCAGGCTCAACTTAGGGTTTCATGGACGATTTCAAAACATCTTTTATTTCAAACATAAAAAGCGAATCAATGTAGCTTCTAAAACTGTTCTATAAGCATTTGAAAACAGAATACCGAAATAGGGTTCAGATTGAAATCCCTTACCTCGGTCCAAGCTATGCGATGCTAGCAACCTCGATCAATATTTTCTGAATAAACCTAGATTAGCAATTTATTTGTTAGAACATAATTTATGTCAAAATACGCTATAAACCCTAATATCAACTACCCACTGCGTACCCACTCTCTCCGAAATCGCGCACTCAAAACGATTCTCGCACACGACCAACCTAACCGAAAATCCTATACACTCCTTAACGAATACCGACACTCTAGAATTTATAATAATTTACACTAAAATACTTTCATAGCTTAGAACATTATTAAAAGTCAAAATATGCATTTTCTGAAAGTTTGAATATTGAAGAATAAAAAAAATAAGTTCTTTAAATACAATAAAAACCCAATAATAACCATAATTACGTCCATGCAAAATAACTCTCATAATTTTTATAAGAACTTTAAAATATGCGTAAAAATTATATAAATTTAAATCAGAAATTAAAAGGCATTAAAACTATTTTTAAATTATTCATTTTGGTAAAAACAATGCGATACGGAAACCATAGCAAATCAACCCCAAAAATCACCAAACTTTTACTGAGTCTTTATTATACTATAAAAACATTACTGTAATTTTTTCCAAAACATTTTCAGGGTTTAAAGACTCCAAAAGAATTTTTCAAATCTGAAATTACAGAAAATACTAAAAATTCATACGATCTCAGAAAAATATGAAAGTTTTCCAACAATTCTAATATTGTATAACGTATTATACTGAAAATTTTCACCTGCTAACGATAAGTGTGCGTTAACATATGTGCGTATTGATCTAACGTTAACCCAAAATAACCCGCTCCGTCCTTCTCTTCCTCTTGTCCTTCCTTTTGATTTCTACCTGCTGGCCAATACTCACTTTCTCACACACAGCTGTACCCACGACAGGCTCCTTCCTATTCCTTCTTCTTGTCCCACTCACCCACCACACCAATTACACATTATGCTCTCACACACATGAGCACACAGCAGTGGACACACTCCCCATTTTCACAAACTAACACATGCACACCAAAACAGCACAGCAACAGTGCTGTTCTCTCTCCCTTTCACGTGCACAGCTTCTTCACAAGCATATACAACATATGCACTCACCCAGCTCCCTTTCTCCTTCCATTTCACTCACTTAGTCCCCCATGCAACCTTCCAACCCATTGTACACACACATATTCACACAGCTACACATATACTCTCACACTCTCAGACACGGCTGCTTGCAGCTCCTCTTCCATCTCACAAACACAAACACTTTCTCTCGCTACCATGGCTACCCATTTCACATATACACACTACCAACACGACTACTTCAGTTCCCTCTTTCTCTCCCTCCATCTCTTTCCCAACACATGGAGTCACAAAATCAACAACACTAATCAGGGACGGCCGTGGCCATCGCCCACAGGGATCACGGCAACTCTTCCACGGCAGCCATGGCTTGGCATAGCCCACAACAGTCACAGAAAAAAATCTGGGTTTCCTTCCCCATCGCAGTCACCATCTTCACAACTCTGTATTGCTTCACTCATCATGGCTATGAACCCACAACACTTTACAGATTAACCCAAAACCTATATACTTCTCTCACTTAGCCACAGAACCATGTCAAACCCATATTCCCGTTCCAACCAACATTCCACATTCTCATAGCAAACTCTCTCTCTCTCTCTCTCTCTCTCGCTCTCTCAGAACTCACGGCCCATCTCACAACAAAACACAAACCATTTTGCAGGGCCATGATAGCCGTAAACCCATAAATTCGTGAACTACTATTAAAAGAAAAAGGTTTTAGGAAGCTTACCTTGAAATCAATGCCGATCGCCGGGAAAAATCTTCTTGATCCCTTCCCTTGTCTCTCTGTCAGAATTTCTGTTTGACTTTTCTCTAATTGTGTGTGGCGGCCTAAAGGGTGGCTACCCAACAATGCTTTATCTATAAATATATACACGTTAACAGAAACCCTAATTGGTAAAAATAAAACCCTGCACCTCCATTTGTCGCTAAAACTCCATTCGCGAACTTATTATCGCAAAAAGATCCAAATATAATTTTTTTATATATATTAGGAAAATTAATAGTCGTTACGTAACCCCGCTTCACTAATCGTCGCTAAAAGTTTACCCATAAAATTTTGGTCATGCTAGTCGTCACTAAAGACCCCGATCAATATTACTTACAATTGCTCCATAAATTATAACTTATGGTTTCTTAAAATAAAATTTGTCGCTAACGGTCGCTACATAACAATATCGGTGCTAACTAAAAATTTCGTCGCTAAATAAAAATATCGGCGCCAAGTATAAAAAAATATATATTTTCACCGCTAAAATTTTTAAATAAATCGAAAAAATATCGGGGTGTTACAGTCCATCATGGTAGGCCATGCTACAAAGTTACTGTGGGATGTTTCAAGTGTGGTAGTGTGGAGCATCAGGTCGAGACTGTCCATCCACTATAGAGAATCAGTCAAATTTCAGTCTCTAGGCCTAGCGCAGCAGCAAGCAGTGCTCCTCGTCAGGAAGGAGGACAAAGTTAGCAGGGCCCAACTCAGCAGTCTCAACAGGGGCAGACGGCCAGGACATCAGCCCGTTTATTTTCTATGTCAGCTCAAGATACTGTGGCATCCAATGACGTGGTGTTAGGTACACTTTCGGTTAACTCATTAGATGCACTTATAGAGTTTGATTCTAGAGCATCATATTCCTTTGTATCCCCTACTTTTGCATGACAATTAAGGGTGAAAACCCGTTTGTGTTGGGGATTGAGATCTTCCTGTGGATCTCATCTCGTTAGCTATTCGAGATTTTGATATCATATTGGGCATGGGTTGGTTATCTGCCAATCATACATCTATGGATTATCATGGGAAAATAGTTCGCTTTGATATTTCGGGTCAGTCTGAATTTTTTATCACGGGTCTAAACCGAGAGGGTTGGTTAGTATTATTTCGACTATCAAAGCACAATGGGTTTTCAGGGGAATATTGTACATGTCATTGATACACGTTGTTGACTTATCGATTTTGATGATTCTAAAATTATTATTTCGAACATTAATCTGACAACATTATTAAGATAAATATTTCAGGATTTATCTGAATCAAACAAAGGCAAAGATCATGCCTTGGACAAAGCTTGAACTTGAACTTGGATTTGGGATTGAACAAAGATTCGTCTACTTTCAAGATGCAAGAGCATGAAGTATAGTTTTATCCTTTCTTTATTGTTTCTAAGTCCTTCTTAAAAGATCTCCCAGAAATTCAAGTAAAGAACCAATTCTGAATCCTTCATTCGAAGGCAAACTGTTTCCTTTCGACTTAAACGTACAATGTTTTTCATCTTGCCGTAAAAAGAAGTTTTTCAGTCAAAGCTAAACTTTTCGGTCGAAGCCAAAAGTTTTTGGTCGAAGCCAATGTTTTCAGTCGAAGCCAAGAACTTTCGGTCGAAGCCAAACTTTTCGGTCAAAGCCAATCTTTTAAGTCGAGGCCAAAAGTTTTTGGTCGAAGCCAAAGTTTTCGATCGAAGCCAAGAACTTTCGGTCGAAGCCAAAGTTCTAGGTCGAAGCCAATCTTTTAAGTCGAAGCTAAAGTTTTCGGTTGAAACAAAGTTTTCGGTCGAAACAAAGTTTCGGTCGAATGAAACGCAGTTTTCATTCGACTCAATCCTTCAGTGACTTCAACATCTCTCTACACTGTCTTTTCATTCGAATGAATTTGAGATTCATTTCTACCGAATTCCTCAGAGATGTACTTTCATTCGAATTAACTTATGTTTCATTCAAATCAAACTTTAAGCTTTCCCTTCTTAACGGTTCATTTTCTCCTCCAGTATATAAAGGGTCCTTGAGAGCATTTATTGTAATTTTTTACAATTCCTTGCGAAATCTCTCTCTAACTCTTCTCAAAATACTCTCTCATCTGATTCTCACACTTTCATCTATTCTCTATTGAGTGAGTTCATTTTTGAGAAAGTTTGTTAAAAGCTTCTTAGTTTGGTTCTTAAAAGAATATAGATCTTCCTACCTAAGAAGGCTTAGTTTTAGATTATTCATTGTAACATCTACTCAAGAAAGAGTTGGTTTGTTGTGTCTCAATTGTAAATCTCTTTTCATTTGTAAACTGTTGGAAACCCTGGAAAGGTTTTGAATATTGTACTGGGGTTTGAGCTAGCACCCGAAGCTAGCTTGTTAGTGAAAGGCTCGAGTAGGTCCCTCTTGTGTGGAGTGCTCGGGAACTGGACGTAGGCTGCTGAAGCCGAACCAGTATAAATCTCTGTGTGATTTTATTATTATTATTTTTGTCATTACTTTGTAATTTCAATTTTAAATTTTGACTCAAAGTTGTAACCACCTATTCAAGGCCCCCCCTATAGGTGTGTTTAGGGATCTACAAGTGGTATCAGAGCCATGTGCTCTGGTATTTTTATTTGACTTAATCGTCTAGAGATAAAGATCGCTTATGGAAAAAGGCTCAGCAACCACCAGGCCACCCTTGTTGAAGAACGACAACTACAACTACTGGAAAAATCAGATGAGAAAGTTCCTGAGGCAGGATACACATGTGTGGTATGTTGTAGAGAATGGTCCTATAATTCTCATGAAGGATGGACTAGACGGAACCAAGATTCCAAAAGGAATTCTCAAAATGAATGCTCATGAGGCACAACTTTTCTCTAGGGATGATAAAGCGAAGAACATCATAAGTTGTGGCCTTGACATGAATGAGTACAATCGTGTCTCAGCATGTGAAACAGCCAAAGAAATGTGGAGGTTGTTGGAGGTCACTCACGAAGGTACTAATTAGGTGAAAGAGACCAAGATCAACATGTTGGTCCAGCAGTATAAGGCCTTCAAGATGAATGAGCACGAGTCCATAAATGAGATGTACTCCAGGTTTACACTCATTATAAATGGACTAAAGCTTTTGGGTAAAACCTACGCAGAAAAAAAGGTTGTTAGAAAAGTTGTTAGATCTCTTCCAAAGAGATGGGAAGCGAAGCTCATAGCCATTCAAGAAGCCAAAGACTTGAATGTGCTGAAGTTGGAAGAATTGGTGGGTTCCCTAATGACTCATGATATCACAATGGAGATTCATGACGAAGAAGAAACCACCTCCAAGAAGAAGAGCTTAGCTCTCAAAGCAGAAACTTCTCATGAACCTATAGAGAGTAGCGATGATTCTGATCCTGAAATGGCTCTCATTACTCAAAGGTTCAAGAAGTTTCTGACAAGCATGCGAGATGGGAAGATCAGGAGAAATCAGACAAACCAATCACATCAGTGAAATAATGGTGATTGGAATGTAAAAGAAAATTCTGATGCTTGCTACGAATGTGGCAGAACTGGGCATATCAAAAAGTACTGCTCGCAACTCAAGAATAAGTCTGCAAGCAGCAATGGCCGAGATTTCAAGGAAAAGAAATTCAAACCCAGAAAAGCCTTGCTGACTTGGGATGATTCTGACGAGAGTGATAAAGAAACAAGCGAAGACGATGACGTAGCTCAGCTGTGTTTCATGGCCAATGATGATCACTCTGATAAGGTAATCTCTGAAAATTTTGATTATAATAAGCTTAAGTCAGCTTTTCTTGAACTCAGTGAAAACCATGAAAAGTTAAAAGTTAAAAATGTTGATCTTAAAAGTAAGGCTCTTTCCTTGATAAACACTGTTGAAGAGCTGGAAGGTGAAAAGGAAGAGTTAGAAGAAATAGTTGAGCTTTATATTTCTAAAAATGCTTCCTTAAAAAATGATTTGATTGTTTCTTAGAAGGAAAAATTTTATTTGTCTTCTGAAATCCAATCTCTCAGAGGTGTCAAAATCCCTGTAGAAAACAAAATTTTGAAATCCCAATTGGATGAAATATCCACACAAAAAGGGAATTTAGAAAAGGAAATCGAAGATCTGAATTTTACTCTTTCAAAATTTACCCAAGGAAGAGAGAATTTGGATATTCTTCTGGGAAGACAAAGATGTGTTATTGAGAAAAGTGGAATTGGTTACGATCCTTCAAAGAAGCAAAAGAATTATAAAAACTTCTTTAACAAAAATTTAGCTTCCTGCTCACCATTCACACTCTGTACAATGTGTAACAAGAAAGGGCACTTAGTTAAAAATTGTCCTCTTAATGCTGTCAGAAATCAATTATCCTCTTCTGTTACTAAAAATAAAATAAAGCAAATTTGGATGCCAAAAATCCTGTTTATCTAATCTTCCAGGACCCAAGAAAGTGTGGGTACCTAAAGGAACAAAACCAGAATCTGTTGTAGGTATGCTTGAAAGTAAATGTGGATTCAAACAAATGGATCCTCAACATCGGATGCTCAAGGCATATGATCGATGATCGTTCACTATTTTCTCATATCACTCTGAAGAATAGAGGACTTGTTACTTTCGGAGACAACTCAAATGAGAAGATCATCGGTAAAGGTAAAATTGGTATTGGTTCAATCTCTATCGATAATGTATCTTTGGTTGACGAGTTAAAGTTCAATTTGATAAGCATCAGTCAACTAATCGATAGTGGACACAAAGTTCAGTTTGAAGTTGATCACTACTTGATCAGTCATGCCTCAGATGGAGGCACCTTGGTTGGTAAGAGACATGGTAATATTTACACCTTATCTTTTGATACATTTGACTCTTCTCGTGAAGTTTGTCTTTCTGCTCAACAAAATGATATTTGGCTGTGGCATCATAGATTAGGTCATGTTCATATGGATCTAATCAAGAAACTTCTCTCAAAAGAGCTTGTCAGAGGCTTATCGAAGTTAAAGTTTGTCAAGGATAAGGTTTGCGATGCCTGTCAATATGGTAAACAGTCAAAAACATATTTTCAAGCCAAAAATGTTGTTTCCACCTCTCGCCCTCTTCAACCTTTTCATTTAGATCTCTTTGGGCCTACAAAAAATGCCAGCCTATGTGGAAAATTTTATGCCTTCATCATTGTCGATGACTTTTCAAGATACACCTGTGTTCTTTTTCTAACTCATAAGGATGAAACTTTTGAAAAATTCTTTAGCCTTGTAAAGTTTCTACAAAATGAGAAGGAGTTGAAGCTTGTAAAAATCCGAAGTGATCATGGCGGCGAATTTGAAAAAGATTTCATACCTTTTTGTGATCAAAATGGTATCTCTCATGAGTTTTCTGCTCCTCGAACACCTCAACAAAATGAGGTTGTAGAGAGAAAGAATCGAACTCTTCAAGAGATGGCCATAACCATGCTTCATGAAAACTCCTTGCCAAAATATTTTTGGGCCGAAGCTGTCATTACTTCCCGTTACGTGTTGAATAGGGTCCTCATCAGACCAATCCTTGACAAAACTCCATAGGAGCTTTTCTCAAATCAAAAACCCAAAATTGATTATTTCAAGGTTTTCGATTGCAAATGTTTTATTTTGAACAATCGTGAGAACTTGGGAAAGTTTGATGCGAAATCTGACGAGGAAATATTTCTTGGTTATTCATTAAAAAGTAGAGCATATAAAATTTATAATCGTAGAACTCTTACAGTTGAATAGTCTATGCATGTTGTATTTGAAGAATCTAACATCGAAAATCCAAGTAAGAATGCAGGTGATGACAGTGAGGAACTCTCCTTGGACTTGAACAACAAACTAAATGTTTCTTCAACTGAGGGGGGGAGTGTTCAACATCTTCTCACAAAAACAATGCCAAGACTCAGCCACTTCCCAAAAGCTAGAGATGTTCCTCCAGTCATCCGTTAGAACAAGTCATCGGTAATGTTGAGCGCGGAGTTACAACACGGTCTACGGTAAATTTTTTATGTGCAGATTTTGCTTTTTTTTCTCAAATAGAGCCTAAAAATATTTCAGAGGCTCTAAAATATGCTGAGTGGATCCTTACCATGCAAGATGAATTAAATCAATTTGAGAGAAGCGATGTTTAGTCACTAGTCCCGCTTCATGTTCAACAAAAGGTCATTGGCACCAAGTGGGTTTTTCGAAACAAACTTGATGAAGATGGCCATCTTGTTCGAAACAAGGCTAGACTAGTTGCTTAAGGATATAATCAAGTTGAAGGGGTTGATTTTGATGAAACCTTTGCCCCAGTCGCTCGACCTGAAGCTATCTAGATGCTCTTGGCATTTTCATGTCACATGAACTTCAACCTTTTTCAAATGGATGTGAAAAGTGCGTTCTTGAATGGGGTAATACAGGAGGAAGTGTTTGTTAAACAACCTCCCGATTTTGAAAATGAAAATTACCATAATCATGTTTTTAAGCTAAAAAAGGCTTTGTACGGTCTTAAACAAGCTTCTCGAGCTTGGTACGATCGTCTTAGCAACTTCCTCATTGATCATGGATTCTCTCCTGGCAAGGTCGATACCACTATGTTTACGAAAAATCGTAACGAGCATATTTTGATAGTTCAAATTTATGTTGATGACATTATTTTTGGTGCCACTAACAATGATCTATGCTAAGAGTTTGTTGAGAATATGCACAGGGAATTCGAGATGAGCATGATGGGAGAACTCACATTTTTCCTTGGACTTCAAATCAAACAATCAAAGGAAGGAATCTTCATAAGTCAGTCCAAGTACACACGGGAGCTCTTGAAAAGGTTTGGCATGGATAATGCTAAACCTAGAGGTACTCCTATTTCTCCTAGCGTTAATCTTGTCAAAGATGAAAATGGTAAAGATGTTGATAACAAACTTTACCGTGGTATGATTGGTAGTTTACTTTATCTTACTGCTTCTAGACCCGATATAAGGTTTAGTGTGTGTATATGTGCCCGCTTTCAAGCTTGTCCCAAAGAATCTCATCTTACTGCTGTTAAACGTATTCTCAAATATCTCTCTGGGACATTAAATTTAGGACTTTGGTATCCACGTAATTCCTCTCTCGATCTAGTAGGCTTTTCCGATTATGATTATGCCGGATGTCTTGTCGATCGTAAGAGTACTAGTGGCACTTGCCAATTTATTGGTGATGCATTAATGTCCTAGCACAGTAAGAAACAGACATCTGTGGCACTCTCCACAGCAGAGGCGGAATATATTGCGGCTGGAAGCTGTTGTGCTCAAGTTATGTGGATGCGTCAAACTTTACGGGATTTTGGTGTTTCCATAGATAATATTCCAATTATGTGCAATGGTAGTAGTGCTATTGATATTAGTAAAAATCATGTTCAACACTTGCGCACTAAGCACATCGACATTCGTCACCACTTTCTTCGAGACAATGTTCAGAAAGGTTTAATCGAACTCAAGAAAGTTGGCTCTGGAGATCAGCTCGCATATATTTTTACCAAACCTCTAACTGAATCTTGTTTTTTTATCTTCATCGTCGCTTAGGAATGTGTGATCTTAGCTAAAATTCTGATCATCCATCCCTTTAAACTCGTTTCTGATCGTTTCAATCGAAGGAAAAGGCTTTCCTTCGAATGAAACTTTTTCGTTCAGCTTAAAAGTTTTCAATCGATCGAATTTTTTTTACTTCGAACAAAATGTTTTCATTCGAATGAAAGTCTTTCATTCGAACATCACGTTCCTTGGTCACTACTCTTTTCGGTCGAATGAAAGTGAACTTTCACTCGACTCAAAGTTTTTCATTCGAATGGAACTGGTTTTCATTCGAATAAAAGTTATGTTCCCTCTTAGCGACTGCTCGATTCGGTTGAATGAAAGTGGACTTTCATTCGAATCAAAAGTTTTCATTCGAATGAAAATAAGTTTTCATTCGAATCAAAATTCATCTTCTATATATACCCCAGTCTTTTTCTTTCACTTTTTACTGTTTACCTTTTTCACTTTTCACTGTCTCATTTTTACAGTCTCTCACTTTTCTTCTCTCTCTTGTACACCTGTCACTCATGGACTCCAACCTTCATCCTCGTATTCGACGTCGCCTTGTGATGCACGTCTCTAACAATGAAGACGAGCCTGATGTGGCACCTCTTCCTCCTGACGTTGCTCCACCTCTACCTGCAGTTGCTACCACCCAGTTTGAAGCTGTTCCTACACATCGCCGCTCCTGCCAGTCATCTGCTGCCCCTGGTCGGCAGTTGTCCACAGTTCCTGCTCCCCAGACATCTGCTGCTCCTCCAGCCCCATCAGGTACCACTGCCCCTCCTCTACCTCCTCCTGCTGCTTCTTCTTCCTCTATTCCTCCACCTACCTGCCCGCCACCCACCTGTCCCTACTTTACCCCTATCGAGATTCTTCACATTCCCCATTTCTTTGAGTCTACTGATGATCAAATTAATTTTTATACCAATTTTTTTGTTTGGGAGGTCGTACCGGGTCGCCCAAATGATGTCCACTTAATGACTCAACTTGGTCTTACCGGCCTTTTTAACCGAATGGGATGTCCATCCATTCTCTCTCCTCCCTCTGTTTACTACCCTTGTCTTGTTCGAATGTTCTATTCGAATATGACTTTTAACGCTTTAACCTCTGCTTATCTGACCACATATGTCAATGGGGTCCACATCCGTTTAAATACAACCACCTTAGCCCAAATCCTAGGCTTCACCAACCAATCCTCCACGATAGTATTTCCTGGAAACACTTGGTGCACTAGTAGCACCTTTACCCCCCTTCAACAGACCCAAACCATTCTTAACGACCCGTCCATCTCTCAACCCCGAAAACCCAGCTTATGTGACCTCTCTCCCCTTCACCGTGTCCTCCACCTTGTTTTATGTTATAACCTTTCGGGCCATTATGGCTTATTTGCCACTTTTACCTACCTAGATATTTTTCTCCTTACCCATTTTATTCGGGGATCACCTCTAAACATTGCGGGTATTATCTTACTCGTGATGGATGCCCAAAAGAATAAATCTTCCGCTCATCTTCCCTTTGGTCTTCTTCTGACTAAGGTTTTTGAGCACTTTCATGTACCACTTCCTACTGCTGTCTCGGAATGTGTGTATATTCCTAGCACGCACATTCTTGACGAGACTTCTCTTTGTTGTGTAGGTTTCACTATTCACACTGACCTTACTACGAACACTGTTTCTCTCGAGCGTGTAGCAGCTACCGACTCGACTCACACTGCGTCCATCCCCGTTCCCGCTCCCACTCCCATCCCCGCTCCCACTCCTACATTTTACCCGCTAGCACAATCTGTCCCTTCCCCGTCTGTACCACCACCACCTACAGATCCTTCTCCCTCTATACCACCTCCACCCTCTGACCCTTCCTCTTCTGCCTCGCATCTACCCACGCCTCCTAACCCTTCTGATCCCTTCTTCAGCCTACTTAATGATTTTTCCCACCTTAATTTTGATGAATTTTTATCCACTGACAACTATGATCTCTCCGAGCACCTTTCTCGTATTCCCACCTTTATTCAGTTAATTCTTGAATCCCAAACCACTTTAGCCGCTTCTGTCGCTGCCAACCATACCGCCCTTGTTCACGAGCTCGCTTCCCTTCAGCAGTCCATTCAACAATCCTCAGCTCAGCTCCTCTCTAACCAAATTGACTTTCACACCCTTCTTAACGAACCTACTTCCAACCTCTCCTCCCTTCCTCTCAACCACAAACCTATCCTAGAGAGCATAACTCGGATGCAGCACGATCTACACCGCCAACAGGATGCCGTTCTTCAAGCTCATCGTCGTCAAGCTTATCTGACTACGAGCATCTTGACTGAGCAAAACCGCTAGGCACACGGTTTTCGAGTCACTCGTCCGAACATTTTTCATTCTCGTCATACCGGCACCGAAGGTGAAGAATGGTTCTTCAACTCGCATCTACCGTACAACCCTCTGATGTCGCGCTCTCCTCGTGTCGTCGAAGTTATTGAAGTACCCACAACTGCTCCGCCGCCTACCGATCCTTCCTCATTCGCACAGGGTGTTCGTTGTCGTCGGCCTTATATTTTAACTCTATTTGGATTGTTTAGGTTGTATGTCCCTCTTTTTTATTTGACAAAGGGGGAGAACAAAGCTCTTCATTGTAAACATTTTAACTATTTTTTTGGTGGATAGTAAAGAAGTTCTTTTATTCTCTGCTTTTGTTTGAATGTTATCTTATCGAGGGGGAGTATGTTAATATAATGTTAGAATTAATGTTGTCATCATAAAAAAAAAGGGAGATTGTTGACAAATCGATTTTGATGATTCTAAAATTATTATTTCTAACAATAATCTGACAACATTATTAAGATAAATATTTCAGGATTTATCTGAATCAAACAAAGACAAAGATCATGCCTTGGACAAAGCTTGAACTTGGACTTGGATTTGGGATTGAACAAAGACTCGCCTACTTTGAAGATGCAAGAACCTGAAGTATAGTTTTATCCTTTCTCTATTGTTTCTAAGTCCTTAAAAGATCTCCCAGAAATTCAAGTAAAGAACCAATTCTAAATCCTTCATTAGAAGGCAAACTGTTTCCTTTCGACTTAATCGTACAGTGTTTTTCATCTTGTCATAAAAAGAAGTTTTTCAGTCGAAGCTAAACTTTTCGATCGAGGCCAAAAGTTTTCGGTCGAAGCTAAAGTTTTCGGTCGAAACCGAAGTTTTCGGTCGAAGCCAATCTTTTAAGTCGAAGCTAAAGTTTTCGGTCGAAGCCAAAGTTGTCGGTCGAAGCCAAAGTTTTCGGTCGAAGCTAAACTTTTCGGTTGAAGCCAAACTTTTCGGTCGAAGCCAAGAACTTTCGGTCGAATGAAATGCAGTTTTTATTTGACTCAATCCTTCAGTGACTTCAACATCTCTCTATACTGTCTTTTCATTCGAATGAATTTGAGATTCATTCGAACGAATTCCTCAGAGATGTACTTTCATTCGAATTAACTTATGTTTTATTCAAATCAAACTTTATGCTTTCCTTTCTTAACGGTTCATTTTCTCCTCCAGCATATAAAGGGTCATTGAGAGCATTTATTGTAACTTTTTACAATTCCTTGCAAAATCTCTCTCTAACTCTTCTCAAAATACTCTCTCACCTGATTCTCACACTTTCATCTATTCTCTATTGAGTGAGTTCATTTTTGAGAAAGTTTGGTGAAAGCTTCTTAGTTTGGTTCTTGAAAGAATATAGATCTTCCCACCTAAGAAAGCTTAGTTTTAGATTATTCATTGTAACATCTATTCAAGAAAGAGTTTGTTTGTTGTATCTCAATTGTAAATCTCTTTTCATTTGTAAACTGTTGGAAACCTTGGAAGGGTTTCGGATATTGTACCGCGGTTTGAGCTAGCACCCAAAGCTAGCTGGTTAGTGAAAGGCTCGAGTAGGTCTCCCTTGTATGGAGTGCTCGGGGACTAGACGTAGGCTTGTGGGGCCGAACCAGTATAAATCTCTGTGTGAATTTATTATTATTATTTCTGTCATTACTTTGTAATTTCAGTTTTAAATTTCGACTCAAAGTTGTAAACACCTATTCACCCCCCCTCTAGGTGTGTTTAGGGATCTATACACGTCAGAGTGGTCCTGAGTTGTCATCTATTCCTATGGTAAAGCAGTATCTAGATATTTTTCCTGAGGAGGTTCCAAAACAGCCTATTGATCGTCAGATAAAGTTCATGATATATCTTGTCCCTGGTGCGGAGCCTATATCTAAAGCTTCGTGATGTATGGCTCCAGCTGAGATGAAAGAGCTGAAGAAGTGGTTGCAGGAGTTGCTTGATCAGGGGTTCATACGTCGCAGCGTATCTCTGTGGGGTGCCCCAGTCCTCTTTGTGAAGAAGAAGGACAACACACTGAGACTCTGTATCGATTGCAAATAGTTGAACAATATTATGATCCATAACAAGTACCCATTGCCCCGCATTGAGGATTTGTTTGACCCGCTTCAGTGTGCTTGTTATTTTTTGAAGATCGGTTTGAGGTCTGGATATCATCAATTGAAGGTGAGAAATGAGGATGTCCTGAAGACAGCATTTCAAACACACTATGGACATTATGAGTTTTTTGTCATGCCGTTTGGTTTAACGAATGCCCTAAAAGACTTTACGGGTCTGATGAACAGGGTATTCAGGAGCTATTTGGATCAGTTTATCATCATGTTCATCGATGATATTTTGGTATACTCAAAGTGTAAGGAGGAGCATAGGGAACATTTGAGACTGATGTTACAGTGACTGAGAGAGCACAAGCTGTATGCGAAGCTCTCAAAGTGCGAGTTTTGGCGTCAACAGGTTGGGTTCCTTAAATACGTATTATCTAAGGATGGTATTTCTATAGACTCGGAAAAGGTTAAGACACTGACTGAATGGCAGAGACCTAGCTCAGTGAAATAGGTATGCAATTTCCTGGGCCTGGCAGGTTACTACAGATGATTCGTTGAGGGCTTCTCCAAGATTGCAGAACCATTGGCTCGATTAACGCGAAAAAAATATGCGGTTTGTTTGGGCTGCTGATTGTGAGTCCAGTTTTTCAGAGCTGAAGTAGAGACTCGTGATAGCACCAGTGTTGACATTACCATCAGGTTCAGGATGGTTCTTAATCTACAATGATGCGTCTAGGAGAGGACTTGGTTGTGTTTTGATGCAGCATTAAAAGGTCATTGCCTATGCATCGAGGCAGTTGAAGACTCATGAGCAGAATTATCTGACCCATGATCTAGAGTTGGTAGAAGTTATCTTCACCTTAAATCTGTGCAGGCATTATTTGTACGGAGAGAGTTGTGAGATCTACACAGACCACAAAAGCCTCAAGTATATATTTACTCAAAGGGAGCTTAATATGAGGCAACACAGATGGTTAGAGCTTCTGAAGGATTATGATTGCTCGATTCACTATCATCTGGGTAAGGCTAATGTAATAACCGATGCTCTTAGTAGGAAGAATATCGGGAACCTAGCAGTATTGATTACGAGACAGCCTCAGTTGTTAGAGGAGAAGAGGCAATTAGACCTTGAAATCCAGTGTTCGGGATATGGTGCAGTGTTAACAGCTATGCATGTTTAGCCCACATTGATTAGCAGGATTAAGATGGCACAGGCGAGCGACCCTGAGTTTTCTAAGATCTTTAGTGGTAATGGAAGCGGGAAATAGACTGAGTTCAAGGTGGATTCTGAGGGAGTGTTTTGGTTTGGCGGTCGGTTGTGTGTCCCTAACGATGAAGAGTTAAGGCAATTATTGTTATCTGAGGTGCATAGTTCACACTTTTTAGTGCACCTAGGAAGTACCAAGATGTATCAAGATCTTCATGAACACTTCTAGTGGTCAGGAATGAAGAGGGACATAGTGGAGTTTGTGTCTCGATGTTTGGTTTGTTAGCAGATAAAAGCCAAACACTAGAAGCCAGCAAGAATTGTACATTTACTGGACATTCCTGAGTGGAAGTGGGAGCATGTTACTACAGATTTTGTGAGCAGTTTTTCCAAGATAGTTTGGGGTTTTGATATGATTTGGGTGGTGGTGGACCGACTCACCAAATCGGCATATTTTTGCCTATTCGAGCCAATTTCACCATGCAACAATTGGCCCAATTATATATGGATTTGATAGTAAGGCTTCATGGAATACCTATTTCGATTGTATTGGATAGGGATTCACGTTTTACTTCGAGGTTCTGGGAGAGTTTCCAGAATGCTATGGGAATTGACTTGAGATTTAGTACCGCCTTTCATCCCCAAACTAATGGCTAGTCAGAGTGGATTATTTAGACTTTGGATGACATGCTGAGGCTTGAGCTATGGATTTTCAGGGTAGCTGGGATACCCATCTGCCCTGATTGAGTTTACGTACATTAACACTTATCAGGCCAGTATCCAGATAGTGCTTATGAGAACCCAACATTTCATATGCTTTGATTATATATTTTAAGTAAGATTAGATGTATCACTCTATGTGAAAATGGTTATGATGAGCTATGCATGATACCATATTTAAATGTATGTTTAAATGTTAAACACCTTGAATTGAGTAAATTGTCTAAGAAGGTGAACGAAGTGCTAGAAATGGAAAAATAGTATTTGATGTTTAGAAACTTTAAATGATCACTTGGAATGACCAAAAATATTTTTTAGAAGAGTTGGAAACAAAAAAAAGGGTAAAAACTCTAGCTGGGAGTAATTGGTTGTTGACCGGACTGCCTGCAAATTGTTTGTACTTTTTGCACAGAATTGTGCCACCTCGTGCTTGTGATGTGTCAACATAGTAGCACGACATGTCGTGCTTTCTAGGTGGCACAACCGTGGCTTGCCACCTCGTGCTTAGAGCCTTGTCGTGCTTGACTTCTCCACCTCTTCACCTCCACTTGACACCTCCTACTTGCTTCTAATTTGATTTAAAAGACCTGAATTGACATGCTTAAAACCTCTAACCTCGTTTTTAAGAGAAAATTGCAAGAAAATCAACCAAAAACCTTACAAAATCTAGAATTAAGGATTGTTTTTTAAAGGGAACCTTAAGCAGTTGATTTGGAAAGTTTCTGTGAGCTTCAAACAGTGTTTTGAACATGTTTTAAGGAGTATTTGAAGGTGTTTCAAATCTAAAAATTTGGTTCTTTCATCTCTTCTTTAAGGTAAGATAGTTAAAGCTTTTTAATGGGCTTTTAAGACATGAATATGTATATATGCTTATGTTAGCGTAATTCTTTTAGTACAAATTCTTTGTCAAACTTTTGAATACTTGTTTGAATCTATTAATGGTTAACATATTGGAGATTATGGAAGACATGAAATAGGTAATGATACATGTGAATTATGGAATTATGTTAAACAAGACATGGTTAAAATATGTTTTTGTACATGTTTGTTAAGTGCTATAATTGAAGCTCATTTGCTGAATATAAATTATTACATTACATGTTCAGGATATTATGAAGATGATGTTACATGATGAAAGTGACTAAATATTTGATAGCTAAGTTTTACAGTGCAACTAAATGGAGATTACAACAACTACATGTATGAAATGATCCGTTTGCTTGCACATGAACATGTTCCCATGTTACATCCTTTCATTGTAAGGGATGGTTGATGTATTGTTGATGATTATTATGTTACCCCATTCAAATTATTGGGGGTTGATTTGATTGTGTTTGAGTAGCGATGCACCGTATGAGCCAAACATTTGTATCTCCGACTGCTACCCGAGGCAGTATTGAAGTTCATTTATTTCGGTTACTTTGCCTTTGGCCGTGGCAAAGGTTGTGAACTTATATCCCAGGTGTGGTGACATAAGGGTGGTCTATTGATGGGACTGAATTCGGGAATGGTAAATTCTTGTAATGCTCAACTAAGTGTGAACGTGTGATATGTGTAATGTGCACATGTAGAACTGCTTAATGTGATTGAATTGCAATAGCGTGCATTATCAATATTCTTGAGTTGAAAGTTACATTAAATGTTTTTGATTATCTTATTGAGCCAGTGGGTTGACGGGTTTTTACCCATAATATTTTAGATCAAGGAGCCGGTCCCTCGAAAGGCAAAGAATAGGTGTGAGGCACGGTGAGAAGACGGGCAATGGGACACTTGTACATTTGTGAATTAAGTCGTACTTGAATAGAACAGTATGTTAACTCTGATATTTGGTAGAGAGCTTGTTAGGTGTGTTTTAAAAAGTAAACTCTTTAATTTTGTATGATATGGTTTAATTTCCAAGTGAGTTAGAATGATTTTATTATCAGTATGATGTGATTAGTTGATGTGTCGTAATGCTCCAGCCGGGTTGAGATAACCCTAAGTTGGGGCGTTACAGCGCCTTTCGAGGCTTTGTATGGTTGGAGGTGCAGGACTCTGCTATGCTGGGATGAGGTCGATGAGTGTCGGCTCATTGGGCCGGAGTTAGTTCAGGTGACATATGAGAAGGTTGACCCGATTCGGTCACGCATGAGAGCATCACAAGACAGACAGTGCATGTATGCCTCTAAGTGTACGTGCGATTTGGATTTTATTGTTGGTGATCGAGTTTTTTTTAGGATTTCTCCTTGGAAGCGAGTGATGCGCTTTAGGAAGAAAGGGCAAGCTTAGCCGTAGATATATCAGTCCTTATGAGATTCTTGAGACGATTGGACCAGTAGCGTATCGCCTGGCATTGTCTCCGGATTTGGCTCATGTCCACAACGTGTTTCATGTGTCAGTTTTGAGAAAGTACGTTCATGATCCAACTCATGTGTTGCAGCACCGTCCTGATGATATTCAGATAGACTTCAGTTATCAGAAAGTGCCAGTGAAAATATTAGACAGGCGTGATCAAGTTCTTTGGAGTAAAGTGATACCATTGGTAAAAGTTTCATGGAGGAATCATACCTCAGAGAAGGCTACTTGGGAGCCAGAGGATACCATGTGCAACGCCTGTCCTTATCTATTGATACTACCGATATGTGATATTTCGAGGACCCAATTTTTATAAGGTGGGGAGAATGTAATACCCCATTAAATTTTTTTCTAGTACATTAATTTATCGTAAATAGTTGTTTTGGGCTTTTTCCGTAATATTAAAAAATTTTGGGTAAACTTTGAAAAAATATCAAAAGTTTGGGGGGGGGGGGGGGGGGGTTGATATTTTTTCTTTTAGGGTTTTTTTTTGTATGCATATATGTGTTAGAGGACCAACCGTCCCCAAACTTTTCTCTTCTTTTTCTTCTGCAACAAGGTAGAGAGAGAGAGAGGGGGTGAAGAAAAGAAAAATGTTTTCGGCGATCGAATTAATTTTTTTTGGTAAGTTTTGCTGTGTCATAGAGTTATATATATATATATATATATATATATATATATATATATATATATATATATGCATACACGTTTTACATATAAGCAACTGATTGTGTGAGAGGTGTTGTATGAGGGGGGCTGTAAAGGGGTTTCCGTGGGGAGTAATGGTTGTGCAAGGTGTGTGTGAGTGGCCATAAGAAGGGACTCTGCCGTGAGGGGTATGGGTGTGATTTGAGAAGGTTACAACCATGGTAACCTTGACTATATGCTCGTGTATGTGTGTGTAGGGGCTGAAAATTTTGGGTGAGCAACCACGGTGCCTTGAGGCAGTGAGTGCTTGCGTTTGTGTGTAGTGAAGGGGGTGGCTACGGTAAAGACAACTGTGAGTGTGTATGTGTGGGTGTTTGGGAGAGGGAGGACTATTGCGAATGCAGTCTCCTAGAGTATGTGTTGGGTTTGTGCATGTGTATATGGGAGGGAAGGCTACCGAAGCAACTTGTGTGCGTGTGTTTGTATGATATGTGTGTGAGGGAGAGGGCTGCCATGAAGGCAGTCTGTGCACGCGTGTGTGTGTGTGTATACGTGTGTGTGTGTGTGAAGCTGCAGTGTGTATATGTGGGTTTGTATGGTGTGTCTTGTGTGTGTATATGTATGTGTGTCGTGACTGTAATAGGTGTTTGTGTGTTGGGTGATCGTGGGTTTAAGGGTGCAGAGAAGGAAGAAGATGAGGTGGGTTTTGTGGGTACGTGCAGATTGTGTAGTACTTTGTGCTTGCACAGGTCTACCACGAGTTCGCGTCACGTTTGACACGTGCATTGGATAGCACATAGTGATTGTTCGTGTGTAAAATTTTATAGTAGGGTACCTAAGGCTATATTAGAATTTCTGGCAAAAGTTTATAATTTCTGAAATAGTATGTATTTTTAATATTTTCTGTAATTTCAGAATTGTAGAATTCGTTTTGAGTCTTTAAAATTCGTGATTAATTCCGAAAAAATTATAGTAAAGTTTTTATGGTATAACGAAGTCTCAGTTTAAGTTCGATAATTTTTAGAGTTGATTTGGTATCATTACCATATCGCATTTGATTTAGCAAAATGAATAATTTAAAATTAGTTTTAATGCTTTTTAAATTCTAATTTTAATTTCTACAATTGATATATATTTTGAAGCTGTTACAAAAATTATGGGACTTTATTTTTAGCTAGAAATAATTATTACTCTTTATGGGTGTTTATTGTATTTAAAGAAATTAATTTTAATTTGAAAATATTCAAAAATTTTAAAAATTTATATTTCTGTTTTAAGCCATTAAAATATTTTATGAGAATTAATATCAATTTTGGGTTATTGTTGAGCCTCAAGGAGTGTGTCGGGTTTTCAAACTAGGTTGGCCGTGTGTGGGGCCCGCTTTGCGTTACCTCATTCTAGGATTAGAAATGAGTATTGTTGGGTAGTTCATATTAGGATTTCAATATAGTAGCATGGATTGTGTTCTGATAAATAATTTGCCCGATTTAGGTTAATTCAAAGGATTGTCGATCGAGGTTGTTTAGCTTCGCATAACTTGGATCGACGTAAGAGATTTTATCCTAAACCCCATTTCATTAAATTGACCGTGTATGTTTGATTCTGTATTGTTATCGAATTTCATTGGACTCCGATATTTCTTAATTACGATAAAAATGTTTTGCATTGCTTATGAAACCCATCTTAGACCTTAAAGCGATCGCTTGAAACTCTTATTAATGCTCATATGTTTTTGTTGATTCGAGCATTATACAATATGTTGGATTATGCGTATTTCTTCTGAATATTGACATGAGATAGTGATTATGAGGCATTACAAGGATGGTCTATCCTGTGAGTGTTATAAGGTTGGTTTGTTCTATTTGGGTTACAACTAGTATTTAAGTGGACTAGTTTTATACATATGTACTTTGTATCTGTATTTGAGCACTGCTGAGGTGGCTTCGCATATATGTACTATTCATGTTCAATGTTATCTGTTTCTGTTTTATCGTATCTGAAATATTTTGAAATGCCTATTGATTTGAGGGATTGATTTGATACTCTTCCCTATATCTATATCGAGATTCTTTGATTTTATTTAAAATCCCTTTTAAAATTGTCATTTGACTGCATTCAAAAAATCGTCGAATCGTAGGTAATGATTGACCTTAATGGGCTCTCAAAAGCTCACCCTCATTTGATTCCCTTCTGCAGGTAATGATCACCAATAGGTTGCTTGGGGATGGGTTTAGAGATTGAGTAAGGAGCTGGATCTATATATGATTATTTTATTTAGTAGAATCCCTGCATGGGTGAACTGTTTGGTTCATCACTTTTCGTTTATGACCATTTATTTTAAATTTGAATGATTGCACGGATTAAAATATAAGCTTTGATATACATTCCAAGTTGTTTGTTGAATCGAGGATTTTATGTCATTAAGCGATTGATCGATCGAGTGAATGTTTTAACGCTCTGGAAGTTCAAGGTGTTAATGTTCCAAATTTTTGGGTCGTTACAATGTTTTTCTCCTTGAATCTCACAATCATGAAGAAATTTTAAGTGAAGGTGAGGAATATCTTAAACCTAATCTCAATTTAGTACCTAATGAAGGTACTAGTGCTCCAAACCTGTTTGATGATTCCTGTAATATCCCTGAAATCCGGAACGTTAGACACTCACTCGATTAGATACACTAAGAGAATAATGTCCTCATAACCCAAAGTGGACAACCATCATCAGAGCAACTAACCTTTAATGAAATCATACTCTCAATTGATTGTCATAATATAAAATATCAAATCGATGTCCTACAAAATTTAAACAATACTCTTCACCCACGCAGGGGTTCTAAAAGAAAACTCGGTAACTTAAATTCACTCGCTCGCTAGCCTCTAGTCCAGTTTCTAGTAATCTAACACTGGTCACTACCTGCAGAAAGGAAGTCAAAGAAGAGTGAGATTTTGAGAGCCCAGTAAGGTCGATCAAATATTTTAAAAACAAGAAAACGATTCGCACGATTTTTCATTTGAAGTCAAACAAACATTTTTAAGAGTATTTTCAATAAAACACAACATTTCGATATAAACGAACAATACGAACGATTTGACATTCAAGTCCAATAACATCTTTTCAAGGAATTTTGTTTTTGATGAAATCACTGCAATACATATAAACATAGGGACGAGTATCATCTCAATCCCTTCAATCAGTAGTTATTCAATAACACTTCAGGTATAATAAAAAATATAGAAAATATTGAAGATGAGCAGTACATTATTGCAAGGCCACCCCGGCAATGCGGTCAGTGCTCGATACGCTTTACATATGCATATGTACATTGACTAGTACATCTAGGTACTAGTTTAACCCAACCAACAGACCATCCTTATAACTCCAACAATACAGACCATCCTTATAACTCTCAGGTTTACTAACTCATGTCAATATTCGAGAAATTTCAACACAATTCAAAAAGTTTTACAATGATTGAATTAAATAAACAGATGAGAATAACGAATTCCAAACGATCGCTATCAGGCTCAAATTAGGGTTTCATGGACAATTTTAAAACATCTTTGATATCTAACGTAAAATCGAATCAATGTAATTCATAAAGCTGTCATAATAAAACATTTGAAATCAGAACGAGGAAGTAGGGTTCGGATATAATTCCGTACCTCGGTCCAAGCTAAGCAATGCTACCAAACCTCGATAAAAAATCTCAGAATGAATCTAGATTGAAAATTTATTTGTTATAATACAATCTATGCTATTATACTAATAACATAATATCAGCTACCTACCACGTGCTCACTTTTAACCTTGAAATCGCGCGGCTCGAAGCGAATTCCGCACACGACCAACCTACCCGAAAATCCCGTACACTCCTTAATGCGGAACAATATTTCAAATTCATTATAAATTAAAATAAAACACTTTTATAGCTTAAAACATTATAAAAAGTCAAAATATGAATTTTTTGGATTTCTGAATATTTTTGTATTAAAATAATTTCTTTAAATGCAATAAAAACCCATAAATTGCCAAAATTGCTTCTAGTTGAAAATAAAGTCCCATAATTTTTTAAAAGATTTAAAATATGTATAAAATTATAAAAAATTTAATCAGAAATTAAAAGGCATTAAAACTATTTTTAAATTATTTATTTTGCTAAAACTAATGCGATACGGAAACCATAGAAAATCAATTCCAAAAATCATCAAATTCAAACTGAGTCTTATTAATACCATAAAGACATTACTCTAGTTTTTTCAGAACATTTTCATGGTTTAAAGGCTCCAAAAGAATTTTACGAATCTGAAATTACAGAAAATACGAAAAATTCATATGATCTCAAAAAATTATAAAATTTTGCCACAAATCCTAATATAGCCAGACGTATTATACTGTAAAGGTTTACATGCTAACAATAATCGTGCACTAGTCTATGCACGCGACGAACTTAACGTTAACCCGATACCAGATCCATACTTCCCTTCTTCTTCTTTCTTTCCACCCGCAGTTAGAAAACAGACTCTTACACCACGGCTGTTCACTCCTCTCTGTACACACTACACATACACTTCCATCCCTCTCACAAACCCACTCCTCACATGAACACACACATATTCCCACATTACATACACCACCATATACTCTCACAACACAACACCTTGTAACATGCATAAAGTCACCCAAACACTTACACAATAGTAAACAGGTTCTCCCATTTCCCTTTACACACAAAACCCACTTTAAAAATAGCACCGCATCACCACGTACAGCCCTGTTCTACTTCCTTTCCCCTCACACACATGCACACATAGCACATCTTCTTCCCTCTCTTTTCAAGATCTATTTTAGCCATATGCATATGGCACCAAGCTGCCTCAAATACTCATGGACACACATCACGGCATGCACACACTCACAGCTACTGGGTTTTCTCTTCTCTTTTCATGTACACAAAACACACCCACAATGCCCTCATCTCACGGCTGCTATGTAGCCTCCTTCTTCCTTCATGTCACCGACAAACACACAACACACACCTAAGCACATGCACTCACAGCTGCTGTCTTGGCAGCTTCACCACTTACACAGGACACGTGCTCACAACCATATACACATGCTCCCAAATTCAAGCACACAAACACCCATCACCCTCATCAATATTCAATATACCCACAAATATGCACCAACTTCACTGCTACACCACCTTCATTCTTGTTGGTTATCCTAACATACACCACACACCATGGTTTTAAATCGCGGAATCGGGATACGTAACGGTCGCGGTGTAACGGTATCGGGCGTATCGGACGTTACGTAACGGGAATCGGTTATCGTGACTTCCAAATTTTTTCAAGCAGTGGGAAATGCTTAAAACTCAATGATATGAAGATTGTAACCCTAAAATGTCTCATTTTAATGCTTTTAATAGTTTAAAAGACTAAGAAGTATGTAAACAAAATAAGTTCTGAGTAATTATCAAGTATTAATAAATAAAATAAGTTGTTAAAATCTAAAATCTTACTCATTTTAAATTAAAACCATGCATTTAAGTTTAAAAAAGCAGATGAGTAAAAAGTATTTAAAATATTAGAATCCAAAACACAAAGAAAGTCCATAAATCATTAAAGTCTCCTTCTCATAAAATAAGTTGATCTCATCTCAAACTCATCTCTGCAGACCCATCTCCTACGCCCACCGCCACATTCCCCAGTCCCCACTCCCACAGACTCAACCGCTACAGTACAGCGCACGGCCAACACCCCGACCTTCTTCCTCCGTTCTCCTCTTTTATAGAGCTGGACAGTGCACAGTCTCGCCAACCTTCTTCCTTCGTCTTTTTCTCTTTCTTCGTTTGTGTTTCTTCTTTTGTGATTGTGTTGTTGTTTGGAGTGCAGAGGTGTATATAGAGAGAGAAAAGGTGAGAAATTGGACTTCAACTCTTCAAGGAGTCAGATCTGTAACATCTGTTGGAAGGAGACAAGGAAATCTCTGATCTATGTTCTTACCTTAACGGGACCGATAAATCGGCGTGTAACCGTAACGGCAAGCTGAAAATCCATTACATATCGGCTGTTACGGTGTGTAACGGCTGTTTTTTAAAACCTTGCCACACACTCATTCAAATGAACCCACATATACACACCCATGCACCCAGTGAGTAACCACACTTACAGACCCGTATGCACCCATACATATACACTTACACACAGCCACATATACACACAAGACACCTGTACACTCACACATACACACACTATTACACTCTCATGGCAGCCATGGGTGTCCACACATCAGCCCTCACCATTGCATTCTGTTGGGAATTTTCCAATATTGATTCTTACATTATTAAAGTTTGTACTGCAAGGAATAATTTGCAAAAAGAATCAATCAAATTGATTGATTGGTTTGAGAGATCTTAACTCTCAAACATTGACATTTAATAAGGTTGAAAATAATCATGATGTGGGTTCCCACATGGCTTAGGAAATAGAAAATTTAAGGGTATTTAAATGGCCATGTGACATACCATATTGTTCTAGAAACACATGGTATGCATGGCCATGCACTCGCACATGTGCGGTGCACGGCACCGCACCGCACGCGCGCCGGCGTAAAGGCACACTTTGCACGTGCGCATCGTTGCTAGGAGCCCTCGCCTAGCTTAACTTTTTGCGATAAATTCAGCCTGTGAGTTGCAATTTGGACTGAAACAGTGTGACAGTTGACGAAATTAAACAGATTTCAAATCTGTTTAAATTTGAAATGGCACCTGTTTAAGGTGCCTTTTAGTTCAAATATTGCAGCTGTTCATTGTGTCTACAGATTGTGACTGTTAAGTGACATCTGCAGAATCACTTAACTGTCACAACTATTTGCACCTGTTCTAGGCACCCTTTGGTGTCTATAAATAGGGATGATGGTCAGATCATTTCCATATTTCGAATTCTCTCTTGCTCTCTCTCTCAAATTTTTGTCTGTTGATTGCAATATGCTGTGATCAATAGAGTTTCGCCTATTTTATCTTGGGAGGCAGATTTGCTGCTACCCTAAGTAGATTATAAGGGAGCAAATACTGTCTTAAGGAAAGAGTGCAACGCATTCGACTCAGACATTTTCAGTCCAGTTTCTCCATACTGCCTTATTCTTTCCAACAATCTTAAGACATTATTTTGCTATGATGGAGAATACTTCAAGGATGCCTGTGATCAACGACATCTCGAAGCTGGCTAAGTTCGATGGCTCTTTCTTTAGGCGATGGAAGAGCAAGATGTACTTCTTTCTTGCTACATTGAAGATTGCCTACGTGCTTACTATTCCAAAGCCTATCGTGGATGAAGCTGCAGATGAAGCAATAAAGCAGACTGTCATGAAGCAAAAGCAAAGGTGGGAGGAGGATGACACCTACTGTAAAGGCTACATTTTGGGAGGGTTGTCCGACACTTTATACGACGTGTACGAGCTCAAGTACACAAACAGCACCGCAAAGGAACTATGGGATGATCTGGACAACAAGTACAAGACAGAGGACACCGGGAATAAAAAATTCCTAATTAGTAAGTTGTTTGACTTCCGTATGGTAGATAGCAAGTATGTTATTACTCAGATTCATGAACTGCAAATGATTATGAATTTAATTATTTCGGAGGGCCACTCTCTTGACGAGTCTTTCCAAGTGTCTACTATAATTTCTAAATTGCCTTTAGCTTGGAAAGAATGTCGTAATGAGTTAAAACAAAAGAAGGATGCCATGACCGTGCAAGAGTTGGTCAAGTATATCCAAGTTGAAGAGAATTCTCAAAATTTGGATAAGCTTGAGTCGGAAGACAACAAGTCCTCCAAGGCTCTTGCAGTAGATCATGGTTCCTCTAGTGGCACTAAGCATAAGCTTGATGGTCAAGCTTCTGCTTCTACCAATCGGCAAGATAAGCCTAAAAAGGCTTGTTGGAAGTGTGGGAAAATTGACCACTTCAAGAAGAATTGTCGAGTGGCTAAGAGGCAGAAAAAGGACCATGCCAATGTGGTTGACAACGAGGACTTCGTCGCAGTGGTTTCCGAAGCCAACATGATGGGGGAAGATGATGAGTGGTGGGTGGACTCCGGTGTAACCAAGCACATTGCTAAAAAAAGAAATCTGTTCAAGGACCTCAAGCCATTTGTGGAGGGATATCATCTCTGCATGGGAAATTCATCTACGGTTAAGGTCATGGGCAAAGGAACTGTGGTGCTCTATCTCTCCTCCAGAAAGAAGCTGACCTTAAAGGATGTGTTTTTTGTTCCCGATGTTAGGAAAAATCTTATATCTGTTAGTATGCTTAATCAGTTTGGATTTAAGATTTTGTTTGAGTCAGATATTGTTATTCTAACTAAGGGAGGGAACTATGTTGGCAAGGGATGTGTAACCAATGGATTGTACAAGCTTACTATTGCTAATAAAGATACTAAGTTTGCTTATATTGCTGTTCCATTTAATTTATGGCATTCTAGACTAGGTCATGTTAATTATAAACGCATGAGAAGTATGGTAAAATTAGGTTTAATACCTCAACATACTTCACCTAGTTTATAAAAATGTTCAATTTGCATAAAGTCTAAAATTGCCAGAAAAGCCTTTAAAAGGGTTGAGAGGAAAACACAATTATTAGAATTAGTACATTTGGACTTGTGTAAAATGGAAGGTAACCTAACAAAGGGTGGTAAAAGATACTTCATTACATTTATAGATGATTGTTCACGTTATACATACACGTATCTTCTTAGGACTAAGGATGAAGCTTTGGATAAATTTAAAATTTACAAAGCGGAAGTAGAGAATCAACAAGATCGTAAGATTAAAATTTGACGGTCGGATAGGGGAGGTGATCTATTTGAAACTTGGGGTATCATACACCAAGTTACAGCTCCTTATAGTCCACAACAAAATGGTGTAGCCGAGAGGAAAAATAGGACCCTGCAAGAAATGGTGAATACCTTATTACTTACTTCTGATTTGCCTAAGAATTTGTGGGGGGAAGCTCTCATGACTTCCACATATATACTTAATCGTATACCCCACAAGGTATCTAATGTCACACCCTATGAGATATGGAAGAAGAGGAAACCTTCTTTTGGACACCTTAAAGTGTGGGGATGTAGGCGTTAGTAAGGCTAACCGATCCAAAAAGACCCAAATTGGGGGAAAAGGCAATCGAATGTGTCTTCATAGGCTATGCTCAACATAGCAAAGCATATAGATTCTTAACCGTGGAGTCAACGGAATCCGTTAGCCAAAATATAATTTTGGAATCTAGAGATGCAGAATTTTTTGAGAATTCTTTCTCTAGAGATCGGAAAAATGAAGACACGATCGATGAGGATGAAGTTCACCCTACTCCGGAAATGGGGGAAGGAGGTGAACTAAGGAGAAGTAAGAGAGCAAGAATTGAAAAGACCTATGGTCCATATTTCTACCAATTATTAGTTGAGGGAAGTAGAAATGAAGGTGATTACTCTCATATGTATAACGTAGAACATGACCCTCTTACATATCGAGAAGCCATAACTTCTCAAGATTCTGACTTGTGGCAAGAAGCTATAAATGATGAAATGGAGTCGATAATGTCAAACCAAACTTGGGTATTGACTGATTTACCATGAGGGTTTAAACCAATAGGCTGCAAATGGATCTTTAAGTGAAAGCTTAAGCCAGACGGATTCATAGATAAGTATAAAGCTAGACTTGTAGCCAAGGGTTTTAAACAAAAGGAAGGAATTGACTATTTCGACACTTATGCTCCGGTAGCTAGACTTAGCACTATAAGATTATTGTTTGCGTTATCGTCCATTAACAAACTAGTTATACACCAAATGGATGTCAAGACTGCTTTTCTAAATGGTATTTTAGATGAGGAGGTGTACATGGAACAACCGGAAGTTTTTGTACTAAAGGGCCAAGAAACAAAGGTTTGTAAGCTTATCAAATCTTTGTATGGCTTAAAACAAGCTCCTAAGCAGTGGCATGAACGATTTACTAAGTCGTTCTCTCTCATGGATTTAGAATAAACGAATGTGACAAATGCGTATTCTAAGTTTGATAAAGGACGTGGTGTGATAATATGTTTGTATGTGGATGATATGTTAATCTTTGGTACTGATTTAGATATTGTGTTGGAAACTAAATTATTTATATCTTCATCGTTTGATATGAAGGATATGGGGGAAGCCAATGTTATATTGGGAATGAAAATAATAAGATACTCGGATTCTATTTCTTTGTCACAGTCTCATTATATTGAGAAAATTTTAAAGAAATTTAATCACGAGAATTGTGTCCCGGTTACTACCCCATATGACCCTTCTATCAAGTTGAGGGCAAATGAAGGGAAATGTGTCTCTGAGCTAGAGTATTCTAGTGTTATTGGCAGCCTAATGTATATCATGCAATGTACTTGGCTAGATATAGCCTTTGCAGTTGGTGTTTTGAGTAGATTTACTCATAACCCCGGGCAAGTTCATTGGAATGCAGTGTTTACAGTACTTAAGTACCTTAAGAGCACAATGGACTATGCATTAAATTATAAAGAATTCCCTGCTATTTTGGAAGGGTACACAGATGCAAACTGGATCACGGACTCAAATGAAACAAAGTCCACAAGTGGTTGGATATTTACCATAGGTGGAGGTGTTATTCTTGGGGTTCCAAGAAACAAACTTTGATTTAACATTCGACCATGGAGTCTGAGTTTATTGCTCTGGCAATGACGGTTAAGGAGGCAGAATGGCTAAGAGACCCGTTGATAGAGATTCCTCTATGGCCTAAGCCAATGCCTGCTATTTCTATATTCTGCGATAACGAGGCAGCGTTAACGCGGGCATATAGTAAGGTATACAATGGGAAGTCTAGACATATAAGTCTTAGACATAGCTATCTGAGAGAACAACTTAGCAAAGGAGTTGTTGTTATTAGTTATGTGAAGTCCAAAGGAAATTTGGCAGATCCCTTTACGAAAGGCCTAGGCAGGGATATAATATGGCAGACTTCCAGGGAGATGGGTTTGAAGCTCATGAAATTAGAGAGGTAACATACATGTGGAAACCAACTAGATACTAGAGTAACCTTTAGTCTTCTAGTTCAATGGAAAAACACGTTGTATTTATAACCAAAGATGCACTAAAAGATGAATATTTTGATCTTCATGCCATCTCAAGGTAGTGCATACTTGTACGGAGAACAAGAGGAGGGTGGGAACTATTCCCTTAATAAATCTATGTCCTTAAAGGAGGGTGCAAGTCATACAAGTGCACCTTAGTAGATTTACCTATGAAAGTGCGAGAAGTAGGGCCGCTTCTACGAGATTTGAGCAAGTCTCTATGGCACTTATGAAAATCCTAAGATGTAGCACATGGCCGTAACTGTGCAGGTATTTGGAAATTTGGTTGGAAAGTTCTACACATAGTAGTGATGATCAATCACCAATGATTTATAGTTCAAGGCTAAGGCTACTTTGATTTCTGATTGACTTTATTGCTATATGGTAAAGGTTCAAGTCGAAAGACACATTTATCTTAGTAGGACCTACCAAAGGATATAGAGCGCCACATTTCTAAATTAGAAATGTGATAAAATCCAATTTTGGAAATTTGGGGGAAATTGTTGGGAATTTTCCAATATTGATTCTTACCTTATTAAAGTTTGTACTATAAGGAATAATTTGCAAAAAGAATCAATCAAATTGATTGATTGGTTTGAGAGATATTAACTCTCAAACATTGACATTTAATAAGGTTGAAAATAATCATGATGTGGGTTCCCACATGGCTTGGGAAATGGAAAAGTTAAGGGTATTTAAATGGCCATGTGACATACTATATTGTTCTAGAAACACATGATATGCATGGCCATGCACTCGCACATGTGCGGTGCACTGCACGTGCGCGCGCGCGCCGGCGACGGCGGGGGCGGCGACGGCGACGGCGTAAAGGCGCTATTGGCACTTTTAGGCGCACTTTGCACTTCGTACGTGCGCATCGTCGCTAGGAGCCCTCGCCCCGAGCTCAGCTTAACTTTTTGCGACAAATTCAGCCTGTGAGTTGCAATTTTGGACTGAAACAGTGTGACTGTTGACGAAATTAAACAGATTTCAGATCTGTTTAAATTCGAAATGGCACCTGTTTAAGGTGCCTTTTAGTTCAAATATTGCAGCTGTTCATTGTGTCTACAGATTGTGACTGTTAAGTGACATCTGCAGAATCACTTAACTGTCACAACTGTTTGCACCTGTTCTAGGCACCCTTTGGTGTCTATAAATAGGGCTGATGGTCAGATCATTTCCATACTTCGAATTCTCTCGTGCTCTCTCTCTCTCTCAAATTTTTGTCTGTTGATTGCAATATGTTGTGATCAACAGAGTTTCGCCTGTTTTATCTTGGGAGGCAGATTTGCTGCTACCCTAAGCAGATTATAAGGGAGCAAATACTCTCTTGAGGAAAGAGTGCAACGCATTCGACTCATGAATTTTCAGTCCAGTTTCTCCATACTGCCTTATTCTTTCCAACACATTCGTCCAACTCCGAGAAGAAACCTGTCCAACGAGCCCAGAATCCATCCCGGCGACTCAAAACCCATACACCAGCTGCCCATGGCAGTTTCTTCTTGACGCCTGCCACCTTCTTCATTTTACAACATCCTCCGTGCACCGCTGTACAGCCACGATAATTCCCTCTCTCCGTTACAACTTGCACCCGTTTCCCCCAACGCATACTATCGTAACCCACATACCCCATCCCACGATAAAACACCCATCTAAAATCAGCCTTAACCCACTATATATATATATACACCATACAAACATCAACAACTATTTCCTCTTCAACCGCAGCCACCCGATCGCAAAACCACTCACGACTGTTCCATTCCCCCCTTTAATTTCCATATACCGTAACTAAATAAGAGAAGAAAAAGGGTCTAGAAAACTAACCAAAAATTTGCCGGAACAATCTTTTCGATCAACCTTCTTCCTTTCCCTCGGTCTCTCTCTCTCTCTCTCTCTCTCTCTCAAGGAAGATCTGACGAGTTGGATAGGAGCCTTGGACGGCTGCCCTAGTATGTGGGTTTATATATATATAACCCTAATTTGACCTATCTACAATAGTTTATGGGCTAGGAAAATTATTAACGGGTCTTTTTTGCTATCTCGTGTCACAAATCGTAACTAATAAGAGCGCCGATACTAAAAGAAGTTTAAATTTGTCGTTTGATAAAAATACCGATGCTAAGTAAAAATATATCGTCGCCAAAAAATACAAGTCGATGCGAAGTATTTAAAAATATCGTTTACGCTAATTGTCACTAAGTTCCTCGATTAATATCACTCATCGCTAAACTACATCTTATAATTTCTAAAATTTGTCGTTAAAGATAGCCGTTAAAATTCGATCACGCTAATTGACGCTAAATGTATCCGACTAAATTTCACTCATGGCAATCGATGCTAATCGTTGTGTATAAAAAACGTCGTTGCTTAAAATAAACTAAGTAGCTGGGCCTCATCAAGTTTTGGGGTGTTACAATTTCACTCAAGAAATTCTAAATCTTGCCATAGTCACTTTCCAAAAATAGTATGTTGGAATCAAAATTGTTATCAACAACGACTTCATCTTTAAAGGAATTGATCTAACTAATTTCTGGAGTTGTTCTTAATTGCATCCATGAAGGTATTGTCCCCACAAAATTTGTTAATATCATGAGTGATGTGATTAGTGGCACCTGAATCAGGGTACCAAGCAGGGTCAAAAGGAGAGGAGAACTGGGTACCAGCTACATATGCAGCACTCGGTGTCTAGCAGGAAGGACGAGGAGCACGGTGAGGACGATAGGGGCGAATATGACCCGATTGGTTGCAGTGGTGGCACACAATGGTGGAGGCCGATTTTTTAGGGGGGTGATAGGGGGTAGTCGGTAGGGGAAGTAAAGGTGGTTTGGACGAAAGGGCTTCATGCCACTAATTCTTGTTGTGCTGAGAGTGACCGCCGCGAGAATGCGAGGAAGAGGATGACATATGATGAGGTCTCAGGTTGGATGGATGTGTGACAGCATAGGCCTGTGGATTGAGGCTTTCACGAAGTTGTTGGAGATCCAAATAAGATTCATGAGTAAGAAGCATGGAGTAAAGAGACTCCAGCGAAATATTTTTCGATCGTGTGGTAATGGATGTCACAAATGATTGATAGTCGGAGCCAAGACTGACTAGTAGAGCATTGATAAGATTATCATCAGACAGGGGCTGACCAATGGCAGCCAACGTATCACGAATTCGTTTGCCTTTTTAAAAGTACTCATGCATAGTCATGTCGCCTTTATTCAACTGGTGGAGATCAGAACGAAGATTAAAAAGCTTCGCTTTGGATAGAGACGCAAACATGCGATCGAGAGACATCCAGATTTCAGAAGAGGTGTGATGACCATGTACTTGAGCCATATCGATTCAGTAAGAGAAGACAGAATCCAACTTAATAAAAGTTAGTCTTGTTTATGCCATAGTGTATACGCATGATTTGGTTCCGAAGAGATTTCAGTGAATGACAACGGATGAACAACAGCAGGTTCAAAGGAGGGAGATAGAATTGCAGGATTAGAGGGAACAAGGTATTTTGGAGGTGAGGATCATAGCCTCGCAGGAGAGGAAGAAATTGACTCTTCCACATAAGGTAATTATTAGTGTTTAGTTTCACAGAGATGAGATGGTGAATGTGATTTAGGGAAAAGAGAGGGGAAGTAATTGAGGTGTTATTGGGAGGGAGAGCCATGGTACGCGTAATGAAGGTGGGCAGAGGAAGAGAGGGGAAAAAATATTTTAGGCTCTTGATACCATGTTAAAAGGCAAAGTATGACAGTGAAGAAATGGTTTTCATTCCACTGTTTCGGATGTACATGACATTTCTTTATATATACAAGTGTACGAAGTACGTGAACTAACTTGAAGATAACGTACATGAGTTAAATTTAAACTAAATATTTCAAACTGATTTTGTTTTTGAATTTAAACTTTGGAGAAGTTCACCCTTGTGTGCTCCAATAGATAGTAAATAACTACCTATAAGGAGGTGTTTTGTTTTCATAATGTAAAATTCAAGTTACTGAATATTACAATAAATACACACATATGTGATGCTTGATTAGTTTTAACAAAATTCTTTTTATTAACTTCTTTCAAACATGCATCGCGTTTGTCACGGCGACTAGTAAAAGATAAACTTCCCACTTAGAAGATAAATATCACTTAGATAAAGACTTCTCTAACTTCTCCAAACAAATTCGTAACTACCATCCAAAAAATAACCAACTGCACTTATCCTTAAACAATAGAAACACATAAGTTAGTTTCTTCACATAATAAAATAACTTTCCAAACTACCATAATCTCCTTTTGCAAATAACAAATAAAAAACTTAATGCTAATTAGTGGCATTTAATTAAAGACAAGTCATTAACTTTTAGCGGTCTGAATAGAAAATATTTGCTAGTGCAAATAGATCATGACTAATTCCGAGATCGTATCAAAGGATTCTTATTGTTTCATTTATTATAAAAATCAATGAATGGTGTACCCAAATTAAATTTTGTGCATTGTTTCCTGTTTTGCAACTTACACATAACTAGCCCAGAATCCCGTGCCAAGCACGAGACGATTTATTAACAGTAATTTATTTTAGTAGCTTTGAAATGCATAACAAAGTAAATTGCACAATTTTATAATTTTATAGTTATTTCATCAAAGATAGTAACTTTAATTTTTTGCTTGAACTTTCTTGTAATAAAATAAATTAACTCTTCTGGTGAAATATCAATAAGCAACATCCTTGTACATATTGCTAATTCCAATTTAGTAACTACATAGATGAACAAAAATTAAAGATTTATTTAGTACGTAGAAAAGAAAAATTAAATTCTACTGATAAAAATATGCGGAGAACATATTGAGAGCAATTTGCTATTGCGCAAGATGTTTTTATTATTTTCTAAGTATCTTTTCAAAATAATTTGTACCTTTAATGGATTGCCCATAACGTTAATTACATATTAGTTTAATTTTGATAGAGAAAATTTTGGTCCATATATTTGTTTATATCCTGTGATTTATAAAAGTTAATCAACACGACTAATTAAGTAAGGATGATGTGACTTTTTAGAAGCAAGTGTCATCCACCAACAAAGTATACAGAGATAATAGTAATCAGTGCACGAGGTAATTATATAAAGTTTAAAAAGTTTAACCAACATAACTATATAGGATAGCTCAAAACCTCACAATAAGAAAATTGTTGAACAAAATTTAACCAACATGTCACAAAGTATACAATAAGCATACTTATTAAGTAAGATTTATCTTCTGTTATAATAAGTTTTTCAATCTAAATTTTAGTCTACATTCGTCACAACATGACTAACATTTTTTAGATTTTATATACAATTCTATTCAAAACTATAAAAGTTAACATAAAATCATAAATAGTATATTGCTAATGCAGAATTTAGAAGGCTAAGAGTTTAATTACTCACATTAAAATTACCATAGAAAAAAATTGGTTCAAAACTTTTCCATCATAAAATTAGTTGAATGTAAGAAATGCTCACATAATTAAGGTTTTAAATTTACACTATTTTTTAAAGTATATCTCATTTAGAATCTGCATATTATGATATTTTACCTTTAACCAATGCGACTAAATAGGATAGCGAAAACCTTAGAGTAAGGAAATTATTGACCAAATTTTAACCAGCATATTAATAGTTAAATTCATATTAGAATTTACAGAAAATTTAAACATGAATTTAAAATAGTACCTGATTTTTCTTATTTATTCTCTTAAGTATTTTTTGTTTTACATGTTAATATTTTGTGTTAGAGAGCTTTTTCGAAATATAATATTCAAATAAAGTCATATTAGGTTACTATATTGGTTAGAAAATTTTGAATGTTTCGAATTGATTTTTGAATTGCATAAGGCTTATTATTTGAATGTTTACTATATTTGTCGATTTAATTAATTGCAAAATTAAGGACCCCGTACAAAATAATGTTTGGAGATCTTTAGCAACATTAATATGTTTAACATTAGTTCTTATAACTTTTATTATATTAAAAACACGATGCAATGAGATGTCATGAGCTATCATTGCATTTCTCGCCTCAGTTATCAGATATTATACCTCAGGATTCCGAGTCAAGCTCGAGTAAGTTTATAAAATATTTGAAAAAGCTACAAAAAGTATATCAATGCATAGCACATATCAAGAAACAAAAAGAGATTAACATCTTATGGAAAAAAAAATTACTTTTGCTAAAACTATAACTTTTGGTAATAAATTTTTAATACTTTATTTGTAACAGTTTTAAGTAACTTGTCAAGACTGTATTATTATTAAGTTCTTTTAGTGGTCCAACCTGTAACCTTTCAAAACCAAGTTTCTTAGCTTGTAATCGTAAATGTCATAGTTCATTCTTATCTTCTTCATAAATCATTGTTTCAAGAAATCACAGTAGAATATTTTTCGTCTCATACACATTTAAAATTACAGTATTAATTAGATGGTCATGCAATTGTTGCGAAATATTTGTATAGGTATATATTTTTGCTTTAGTTCCTCTGAACTGAAAGTTTAAAGAACAATGAGTAGATTGTGTTACAGTGTCGTCGCTAGATTTTTGTATTTTTTAAGCTTTTCTTTTACATCGTCAAGCGGTAATGTAACACAATCTATCATTGTTCTTTCAACTGACAGTTAAAAGGAACTAAAGCAAACATATATGCGTTTGCAAATATTATGCAAGAATTGCATGACAATCTAATCAAGGATTTAATAGTCAAAATAAAAAATAATACGCAAATAAATGTCTGTACCATAGAGTTTAAATGTCGTACGATTGATTTTTTAGATTTATACGGTTTACAAATATCATACCATGAATTTTTCAACAATAAATTGCAGTAAAGAGTTTGAGTTGTTTTCTAAATCCTTATATATGGGATATAACCAGTTTGGTGGTCGTAAGGTCTTATTTAAAAATGTTGACTTATAATTACATTATTCATTTTTAACGATGACTATCTAATGTATATTATGAATATATATCTATATATATATATATATATATGTATGTATTATGAAATATATATCTATATATATGAATTATGATAATACATTTAACTCAATTAGAGCGTCATTTTTTCTTTCCAAATCTAATATGTTATTTTCATTTTTTCGATATATGAATTTTTATACTCGCATTAAAAAGTGGTTTTAAGATTACAATAGTCATAATAAGTTAGTGTATTAATTAGGATGAGTTCTAAAATGTTTAAAATTAATTTAACAATGACTATATATATGAATAATGATAGTACATTTTTTTCCTTCTAAATCTAATATGTTATTTTCATTTTTTCGATATATGAATTTTTATATTCGCATTAAAGAGTGGTTTTAAGACTACAATAGTCAAAATTAAGTCATAATAAGTTAGTGTATTGATTAGGTTGAGTTCTAAAATGTTTAGAATTAATTTTTTAAATTATACAACCCTCATTTTTCTTGCAAAATTAATCAAATTTAAAAATAAGGTACCTATCAAAATTTAAATCAATTGTTAGATCATTTTTTTCCTAAGTCTCGTAAGTTTTTTTAATCTTAATTTTAAGATTAATTTTTCTTCTAAATTAAAAGTGTGTCTACACACACACACACACACACATATATATATATATGAGTTTTTATATTCATATTAGAGTGGTTTTGAAGATTAAGTCCTAATAAGTTAGTATGATGATTAGGTTCAGTTTTAGAATGATAAGAATTAGTTTTTGAATTACATAGGGCTTACAGAACCCTCATTTCTCTTGTAAAATTAAAAAATAAGTGTCCTATCAAAGTTTAAATTAATTATTAGATCACATTTTTATTCTAAATCTCATAAGTTATTTTTTGGGTGTATGGATTTTAATTTTCGTATTAGAAAATACTTTTAAGGAGATAATTGTCAAATGGAAGTCTTAATAGATTAGTATATTGATTAGGTAGAGTTTTAGAATAATTAGAATTAGTTTTTAAATTATTTTTCTTCTAAATTAAAAGTATTATTTTCCTTTTTTATATATGTGAGCTTTTATATTCATATTAAAGAGTAGTTTTGACGATACAATAGTCAATATTAAGTTTTAATAAGTTAGTATAATGATAAGGTTGAGTTTTAGAATGATTAGAATTAGTTTTTGAATTTTAAGGACATAGTTGTCAAAAAGAAGTCTTAATAGATTAGTATATTGGTTAGGTAGAATTTTAGAATGATTAGAATTAGTTTTTTAACTAAATAAAACTTACTTATATAGAAGTTAATTAATCTTAAAATAAGGATCTGATGACGTGTCATATAATATAAAGAAGCGATGATGTGTCGCGTAAAGAAGCTATCAATACATTTCTCGCTTCGCTTATTATATATTACTAGCTGATGTGCCCGTGCAAATGCACGGGACGCGATGTAATTTGTTTTGAGTGCTAATAACATATTTTAATATAACTTACTCAGTTCAAAGTTCCAAAAAAACATAGAAACATACTTTGTAATTCCTTTTAAAGACAAATGGGCTAATTCGTTTATACATCTTGAACGGAATAGTTGACATTACTCAAGGGTACATAAGTTTTTCCAATACATTATTAATATACTGCCTATTAAATTATAGTAAAACTGAGAGAACGTTTAAGCCTAAACTTTGATTATAGACCGTTGTATCGTCTAAAACTACTACTACTAAATATATATATATATATATATATATATATATATATATATATATAGGGTCGTGATCCATTGCTAGCGCTAGCAGGTTTGCTAGCGCTGTTTTGCCGTCCGCTACATAATGTAGCGGACGATAGTTGACGTCCGCTACATTATGTAGCGGACGGCAAAACAGCGCTAGCAATGCTAGCGCTAGCAACGGATCAGCTCCCATATATATATGTATATACCTATATATATATATATATATAGATGTATGACAAATTTCACCAACATTCGGTTTTTGTGTCCTTTTATCCTCATCAATTATTTTGCATACCAGAATCTAGTAAAAAATATTTGGCATATTTTAGGTAAAGATAGGTCTAATTGTCTATTTTAGTGACTAAAGGGTATGGGCTTAGCGAAAAAGGGTGTAGATTTCCCTTTTTCTCTTTCTTTTTGTGTAAAATATTGGCAAATCCACACATATCCTATAGCACCCCTAATATTTTCTTTCATGAGAAGTACATTATTACATGTGCTCTTAGATCGGTTCATTCCATTAATAAGTTGTTCAAACTTCAAAATTATTGTTAAGGAAAAAGATATATGTCAAATTTCACAACACATGATGATTTTGTCATTAATTGTTTTGTGTACCACACTCTAACAAATATGCTTGCATGTTTTATATAATGATAAGCCTATTTTTTCTCTTTTAGTGACAAAAAGGTGTAGGCTCAGCAAATAAAGATGTAGATTTAGTCTCACTTTTTCTCTTTCCTCATAATCGTATAGTCATACCGTATATATTCTTTCATGAGAAGTACAGTATTATATGTGTTTTTTAGATCTGTTCGTACTGGTAAGAAATTGTTCAAACCTCATAGCTGCCTCTTTGGCAAAGAGAACTTTTTGATACTTGTAAATCGGTACAAAGAAATGATAGGCAAAGAAGCTCCTCTACTGCAAACATTAAGAGTTCCTAGTCCTAGGACACATTTTAAAAAAAAAGTGCATGTTTTGTCGAAGAACTAAACCTAGAATCGTCATTGGTTAATCTGATTTACCATTTGTCTAGTTATTTTTTTCAACATTAATTGTCTCACTATCTTACACTAACACACCAACACCTTAGCGCTACCATTTTTCGTTATCATAACCTCCATTATCGTCACCAACCATTATCGCTGCTACCATCTTTACAGTCGGCCATTACTACCACTACTACAGCCACTTCCGTTGTACAACACTATCACAGTCAACTACAAAACATCATGCACAACCACCACTATCACTAAAAATATAATATTATTCACATGTGCAGGATCAATTGTACCTTTATTTCCAATAGCACGTCTCCCTCCATGTTTTGCTAGAGTTAAAAGTTGTATGTTTTGTAATAGAGTTAAAAGTTGTCTTAGATCTCATTTATTTTATATTTCTTTTTATTCTCCAAACTTATTCTAATCGGATCTTATTCCTCAATCAAATTCAATTACCTCTTGTAATTTAATTTCAAAAAGAATTGGTTCTAAATCAAGTGTAACGTCTTAAACTTAAAATATTAGTGTATGAGACCACAAAGTCATGAAAAAGCGTACCAAAATTTTTCTCCAAAGTTACTTTTAGCAATGTCAATAGAGAAAATGCTACTCTATTTCCAATATCTTGAAGATACTAATCCTTCTTTTATTGTTCTAGAATGAAATATATGACATATACTATAATTAAATATATACAAATTAATAGATTAATAGTGAATGACACAATGATTAACCAAGTACAATAGATAAATAGTCTCCAGAGATTCAAAAAAATTGTTGTGTTCGGAACATAATTTACATTATGTTCTTAAAAAAATTAGGTAGAACATAATTGACACTATCGACCGAAGGTAGAATGTTTAATCAAGGTGTCAATAGGTTTGCTTTTCAAAGGTCGCAATCATTTGATACAATACTTAAGCCCTCATTCTAATTTCTCATTTCTTTTAACCAATGGAGTTTATCATTCTTTTTCCTTTACGCAATCCAGATTAATGTGTTTTGAGAACCCAACATCTGACTTAATACAGTAAAATTAATCCATGAAAGCAGGCAGTAAACCAAAATATAAATAGTAAAGTGTGATGGTTCTAAAGCAACAAATGGGGAGCAGAGAAGCAAAATATAAGAGGTTCTGAGGCATTCTCTTTTGCCAATATTTTTTGCATATATATGCACACCGAAGCAGGTATATATTTTCAACAAAGGAATTCTATTACCATGTTTCTTTCTAATAACAGGTTAGTGTCTTCTGTCAACCTATCAAAATCTTTTTAAATCTGATAATAAGAGGCTGAATGCTAGACTAAATTTTTTTTCAATTACCATCTACTTTGTTTTTGAAGCTAGAGACTTGACGCTTGCACCTTATCTCTTACCATCTAAATGTTCAATTGTAGTTCCATGCTAGTTAGCTTAATATCTAATTGCTAATGAGATAATTCTATGTAATGTTACAGAATGTGACAAAACAAACTAATATTAACCAACTTTATAAGAAATTCGACATCATATTCTCTTCAGGTTGCCTTAACAATACCAATAACTACGAAAAGCATCTTGCGCCCCTTGATCATATTTAAAATCTGCTCATATAGATTACCATGTTATCATATTTGGCAAAACTTTAGGCTGTTAAATATTAACCAAAGATGTTCTTACATTTTCTTAGATTCTTGCTAACAGAAATGTTAGGTTTGCTTCAGTCTTTATTGCCTAACGATAGTATGCATACATTAAGGGGCCGTTTGACAGGGTTTTGTTTTTGCTCTTTTTTTTCAGTTTTGAAAATTGGAAAAAATAGGAGTGTTTGGTACCACTTTTTTTTTCAATTTTAAAAGTGGCTTTTTAAATTTTAGAGGAAAAAGCTCTTTTCGTTTTCACTTAAATTTTTTTTTTGAGACCTCCACCACAACTCACCCACCGCCGGTAGCCACCGCCGATCGTCGCCCGGCAGCCACCGACAACCACCTCCGGCCGCTAGTAGCCACCACTGGGCGGCGGTGGGTGGTGGCCACCACCGCTGGCCGGAGGCCACCTCCGACAGCCACCGCCGCCCGACAGCCACCTCCGGCCGCCGGCAACCACCACCGGGCGGCAGCCACCTCTGGCCACCACCGCCGGCAGTCACCTCCGACAGCCACCGCCGCCCGACAGCCACCTCCGGCTGCCGGCAACCACCACCGTCGCCCGCCGACAACCACCACCGTCAGCATCCACCATCTCCGGCCGACAGCAGCCACCTCCGGCCACCGCCGGCAACAACCACCGCCGGCCACCACCACCGTCGACCACCGCTACGCCCCACCATCGCCACCGCAAACCACCACAAAAAAAAAAAGTCAAAATAAAAAGGGTTACCAAACACCCAAAAAAAAAAACTAAAAAAAAAAAGGGTTATCAAACACCCACTTGTTTTTGTAAAAAAAAATAAATTAAGCTGCTCTTTAAAAATTGATCTTTAAAAACTGAAGACAAAAAAGCTCTGTCAAACAGAGCCAAGACATGACTATTTCAAAAAAGAATTCTTTTTCTCATGTTTGCTTGATGCTAAAGATTCCATATAACTGACAAAAGAACAAAGACTCATGATAGTATCAATAGGAGTAATTATACAAAACCTCATAGTTGGATTGCAAATTATACAAATAATAAGCAGAATAGATTAGAGAGCATATTCAGTTATATTCATGCAACTATGTTTAGAATGTCTCATACTACTTGACACCTACTATGCCTAATAAAAGGTTTTAGAATAAACAGTTTTGGAATATTGAATCAAACTAAAATTTGAAATGTACAATAAAGAAATGCTGAGAAGCCAATAACAAAAAAAAAAGAATATAATTTACATAATAATTGACCTGAATCACTAATACCTTCTTCAGGATGTGTATTATTAAAACCATGTTGTTGATTTTTTGCCAAATCCTAATATCCCATAAAGTACTCCTTAATTGATGCTAGCTAATAATTAACCCAACCAAAACAGTTTTCTCCATTTGGGTCTTGGCTTATCAATTGTTTGCAGAAGATGCTACTTATAGTCAATAACTTAATGTAGTAAAATTTCTTAATAACTTTAAAGATTACATTTACCTCACTATATGTATGTGGATTTAATTTTATGAAAATGTGAGGTATATGTACACAATGTTTTTCGAAATTCACTTATCCACGACTATGTCAGAAAAGGTGTGTGTTCAAAATGTCTCTTACTGAAATGTTGTGAAGACATGAGCTACTGGTGGATATAAGAAGAATTAATTAGAACTTTTGGTGGAAAGGTACAGAATTTGGTGTTTTACTATGGCAATGGCAAATAGTTCAGAATGGTCATGCAAATCAGAGAGCTGGTCAAACAGCTTGGTAGGGAGATACATGCATGAAAAGTACAAACGCAATGCAAAAATCCTTCAAATAGCTAAATCTAACTTTGACCCCCTAAGTCTTGAATAAATGATTTTATGATTTGTTCTCTTTTTGAATGAATCTTTTTTTTTCCTTACGCTGATACATTGGACACCAATTAGATCATCTGATGAAAATGTCAACATCTAATGCCAATAAGAGGTGAATAGGACCTATTTCAGAAGCTTGCCTTTAGAAATAAAATAACTGCAAGCAAGGCGAAAGAAGATATATGTATAATATTCTTATACAAATGAAAAAGAAAGGAAATTCGGGGCTAATGTTTGTATAGAGTACACTGCCAAGATTTTACCTACACAATACTACAAAAAACGCAACTACACTCTCACAGCACAACAAAACATTCAGACGTGTTTAGTTATAGGTATTTGCCAAAGGAGGGCCATCTATATCATTTGTATTCTTTTATGTTGATTGTACAGGAGGCAGCAACGAAAGGAAGTACTCGAAATCTACAAAAGTTCAAATGAAATAAACGAAAACAATCAAACATATATGTACCTTCCATCGCGTGGATGCAGTACTTGATATCCTTGGCACAACCGTCACAATGCAAGAAAATTTTAAGCACAACTTCCACCACCTTTGGCTACAGAAACAGAATGAACATATCAAATATCAAGACCAGGAAACCACTTGGTGTATACATGGAAGCTCTACCAATCCTGAAGTAGTGTGAATATACATTACAGACCTCTGGCTTCTTCTCTTCTTTTTTAGGCAGAATCGGGGAGATAAGGTCCATGTGCTTATCCATCTTCCTTTGGAGCCTTTCCGCAACCTTGGTTGGATCCGGATTTTTGCCCCTCACGATCACCTTATGAGCCTTGGTATTGGTCTCAACTACTTCAACACCTCTATATCAGCAATCAAACAGTAACTGAACAGCGAAGGCTCTAGATTTGCATCTGGATCATGTGAGATTGGCCCTCGCTCGAGGATCCCGATTGCAATAACACAACAATGGATGCTAATGAAAAAATAAAAAAATATGCATCATATACCGTCGAAGCCTCGCAGGCATGTGACGACCGGCCGTTTGGCACATCCTTCATAGTGCGTGTAGACTCCTAACAATATCACTCCATTCGGGTTTTGCTTGTTCCCAGCATCGTTTCCTTCATTGTTCAGTTCTCCAGCTTGTTGTTGCGGCTTGTTCTTTCTCTGGGCAAAACATAGTACTCTTAGCTGCTACAACACATAAACACACGCATGAAAATTTCATTAATGAGTTCCACCTAGAATTCATTTGCTACTGGATGCTGCTTTTCAATTAGACCATTGGTTTCATAATGCCGAGACCTTTCTAAAATCTTGTTTTACTATATACATGGATGATTGAGTGTATAAGATAACTTTTCTGGTAAAAACCAACCCACATATGGCTGCAAGTGAAAGGAACTTAATGAATTGGACGGAATCCTTTGAGGCAGTGGTGACCCCCACTTTGCAACTCTGGCCTGCTGTCCCCCTAGGCTTTTTTTGATACATCATTGAAACGGAAAAGTTGCAAATCTATCCCTTGAAAAACTGACTCCATCTGCATCGGCCTGGAGTAGGTCCTTCAATCTGGTGGCTGCGTTGTAAGTATACGAAGGCCGCATCTTGGTAGAATTCCGTGTGTGCCACGAAATGCCCAGGACGTAAGCTACCATCAATATACAAAGCATAGCGTTAGAAAATTACAAATTCAAGAAAATTGCTTCAAACCAAAATCTGGTATAGATTGCTTTGAGCAATCCATTTAGTAAAGCATCCACTTCCAAATCTCCTGTAAAAAGTATAACATCAATTCATGCATGCAATTGTATGTTTTGCTTAAAGGAGAAGGGCTACCTGGTATAGAGACACAAAGGTGCAGTGGATGAAGAAAGGATTGCTGGATCGAAGGAGACTTCTCTGTTAAGTCGGAGCATTTTTTGTTTGATTAAAATTGCTATAAACCAAAATCTAGTAGAATCGTGACGGTAATTTGGTTTGATTAAAATTGCTTCAAACAAATATCTGGTATGTCGATGGAGGAAGACGAGCTCAACGGCATGAAGGACGCATCTCTCTTGGATAGAACGCTCCGCAGAGAGTTCCTTGCTTGGTTGCTGACATGTGTGTGGAAGAGTTTTGTTTGAGAAGGAGACTCTGGGAATGAAAGTTCAATCCTATGTGGCAAGCAATAATGAGTTCCAAAAGTCCGATGCGGCGTAATTATAGAGCTTCTGAAATCCTATGTGTCACAATTTTAAGCGAAGATTTCAGCTTTTTATATATACTAGCTAATGTGCCCGTGCAAATGCACGGGACGTGATTCAATTTGATGTAGTACCAATAAGGTACTTTAACATAGCCTATTCAGTTCAAAACTTTCAAAAGACAAAGAAAGATAATTAATTTTAAAGGTGAATGAACTATTTTATTTATACATCTTAAATGTAATAGTTGACATCACTCAGGTAACTAAGTTTTTTCAATAAATTAGTCAAGTGCCTAATATATAAGAATCAAAGCAAAACAGAGAAAAATTTAAGCCCATACATCGATTATTGACCATTTTATCATCTAAAAATACTATCAAGGGAATAGATGTACGATAGATTTCGTCAAAATTCTATTTTTGAGTCATTTTATGCTCATTAACTGTTTTATGAACCATAATCTAGTAAAGAATATTTGCACATTGTATATAATGATAGGTCTAACAGTCTCTTTTAGTAACAAAAGAGTGTGAGCTTGGCGAAAAAGAGTGTTGATTTACTTTTACTTTCTCTTTCTTTTGTGTAAACTATTGACAAATCTACATATATCTAGTCACGCCTGATATATTCTTTCATGAGAAGCACAATATTACATGTGCTTTTTAGATCATTTCATACCATTAAGAAATTGTTCAAACCTCAAACACGACCTCTTCAGCAAAGATAACTTTTGGATAATTGTACATGGGTACCAAAACATGATTGGGAGAGAAGCTCCTCTAGTGAAAGCAGTAAGACTTCCTAGTTTCAGGATAACTTTTATACAACATGCAAGTTTTGTCGAATAACTAAACCTAGAATAGTCATTGATTAATCTATTGACCATTAGTGCATGACACGACAAACTTATGGAAAAGGTTACGAAAACATATAATTTTGTCCAAAGCTACTTTTAACAATCTCAATAGAGCAATTGCTACTCTATTTTAAATTTCTTGTAGTTTCTAAGCCTTTTTTCACTATTCTGGAATGAAATATATGACAGAAACTGCAATTAGTTATGTAGCAATAAATCAATAGTTAATGATACGATGATCCACCAAGTATAATAGATTAATAGTTTCCTAAAATTGAAAAACATGATTATGTTCATAACATAATTTAACATTATGTTCTTGCAAAAATTAGCTAGAACGTAATTAACATTATAGACCGCGGGAAGTGTTCGGTCAAGGTGTCAATAGGTAAACTTTCCAAGTGGACTTTCTGAGTATACTTAATTTTTTCTAATGATAAATGCTCGAAAAGGCTCTCTTAAATCAACCACCGCTTCCATTTGATACGTAATTGGCTTATAGCAAAAATCATATTAAACTTGATCACATATTCATATGCAATCAGAGGAAGGCTGTATGAACTACGGCTAGAATAAGCGTAATGCATACTAAATGACTTTTGAAAAATATATGCCGTGACATACTTGAAGGATGCATACAGTTGATGACCTGAGATGTGCAAGGCTTTAAGTACCAGTGTAGCCATAAAAGAAAAAGAAAGAGAAAAAGATCGAGTTTACCTTGTATGGTGGTCTGTTGAGTGTGACGTCTCCTTGTGATCATGGAACCGTTACATACCTGGAGAAAATCAAGCTCTTGCAAAGCAATTTGCTGGCAGCTCATACAGTTTGGGTCAATAGGGGGGCTCCAGGTTCATTCTCATTCTCATGTAGTAACATATGTAATAGTGAAGATTTTTCTTTAATTACCAACCAAATTTTCGAAATTCTTTATAAGAGGATTTTTTTGACAAACCAGCAGAAGTTCACATTCAGTGGGCGTGAATGCTTCTCGAGTTGTAAAACCTACACATCTTCTTAATTAGATGGTAACTATGATTACGACTAACCAAAAAACAAATAATTAAAATATATAGACACACACATCAATGGACAAATATAGGAAAATGTTTTACCGCAGATTCATTTATTTCTCTTCTGTATTCTGAAGTTGGACTTCATCTTGGGTGGTTGAATTGCTAACCATTGTATTCTGAACTTCAGTCAATAATTTGGTGCAGTGTTTTGTATCTAACTGCTATCTCCTCTCAGATTGCTTTTTCTTTCAAGGGCCGGGGTTAAGGTATCTCACTGCCCAGCTGCTGCGATGCGTATGCTTGGATGTGCACCTATTGATGAGATGCTTGATGCCGGCATTTGTGTGTCATTGGGAACGGATGGAGCCATGGTTTTGCAGTTGATAAAGATTGATTTATGAGGTTTTTGTCATTGAGTAGGACACTAAATTAAAGTTACACATAAAAAAAAGTGTCGTACTTTTGCTATTAATTTGATCTCTTAGTTGATAAAAGAGGAGTCCAAGCAAACTGGGAGTCTCTAACCATGAAAGTTGGAGCTTATTTGGCACATGGAGAAGACTCCAAAAAGTTACAAAAATCTGTGAAGGCGTGTTCTATGAGAAGGAGACTCTGGGAATGAAAGTTGTATCCTATGTGGCAAGCAACAATGAGTTCCAAAATTCTCACGTGGCGTGAGCTCTAAAAATCCTACGTGTCGCAATTCTAAGCAAATGTTTCAGCTTTATATATAGATATATATAGATATAGATTGCGGCAGTGCAATCTTGCCATTGATGCTTGCATATTCGATGAAGTTAAATCATTTATCAGAGATCAAGGAAAAGAATTTGCAGTTTAGGAGCAGAATAATAGCTATTTCCACAAAACATTAATATAAAACCTGATTGAATGTGGCCATCTTCAGTGCACTGTCCTGTTCTTCTGGCTTTCTTTACTTGCCCTAGTTAAAGGTCCATTGAGGTATAAAAGTTAGGCTATAAAAAACCAGGACAAGACAAAGCTTTTGTTTCATGGCATGTCAAATACTACATGTTTCAGTATTGTTAGCTACATCTTGATGTCCTTTTCTTTTCAGTGCTCTTACTTGCCCTGGCATAGTTTTTCCGCCAAAATTAGACAAAGGTTGCAAGAAAAACTTTATGCCATGCAAATAACTATTAAAGCAATACCTGATCTAGCTTCGCTATTGACAGCGGCATGTTTATTTCTTTCGGTCCTTTTTTTATGCCCTAACATGATAAGACCCTAAAACAATTAGACTGTGGTTAATACATTGAAACTAACAGTAGTGAATTTGGCATACCTGATGCAAGGGCGTCCAACGTTAATTGCGGAAGATATAGTTCTCTATATGTTCTTTCTGGAAAGATGACATTAATTACATACGAACAATAGCTTAATTAGACATGCATACAAAAACTCCCCACATCATTGACGTAGGCTGTAAAAGTTATAACAAAGAAGGCACGTACCAGAGACTGTACATTGATCTTGGAAGACATAGCCCAAGGTTGATGGTCCATGTATCTTATTCGCAAGTGCTTTCCTCTGCTGTGATCTAGGATTTCTGAGCCGGGGTGCCGATGTAGGTGTTCCGTATCTTTTAATGTTGAGTATCTTTTTCCTTCGTGCCCTAGCTTCTCTATATTGTTCAAGTCTGATTGATGAAAAGAACCGTGCCATTGCATATAGAAGGGTGACCTAACAAAGGTTCGATGAATCTATGAGCATTCTCTGTTAAATACACATAATTTTGAGAAACATCAGTAATGTGTAAGATTATTATGGGTATGACCCATGCCTAAACTATGTTTGAAGAACACAGTTCAGGCATCAAAGCTGCAGTACATTTGCTTAGGCTGCAAATGGACTTCAACTTATACTGCTACTATGAATCAACTAATATTATAGCTAATATGGTGACTTAGCAGATGGTGACACTATTGTAGAGTTACAATTTGAGACACTAACTAAGAATCAAATAATACAGGTCACAACAAATACCGAAAAGCTTGATAAGATCTTGACAGTGGAAGCAAAACATTTGGTTGCATTCAAAAATCTCATTTTTGTCAATCAACCATAGACAATATTAAAAATCTCTGAAAATTGTGGCTACTGCACCAACCCACTGTGATATAATCACATGATGGCTCAGATAATCACTATGAATCAACTAATTTTATAATCACTATGATGGTGACATAGCAATGCAAAATAATCAATACGAATCAACTAATCACATGCCCAGTGTAATATAATCACATGCTGGCTATCTGTTGGGTGACGTGCAAATCAGCTTGAGCAATATAATCACATGCTTGAAAAGTTCACGAGAGAGCAAGCAAAAATGGACTTCAACTTCAGCTACTACTATGAATCAACTAATATTATAGCCAAGATGGTGACATAGCAGATGGTGACACAAAAATAGGCTCTCCGTCTTTAGTTCATAGCAATCCGAAAGCAACTGCCAGCTTCTCACTCTGTTGTCTTAACTTATCTCCATTTCTCTTTCCCCTGTTCCATCGTCCTTCACTAAAGCCCATCCTAAATCTGGAACATACCCTGCCCGCTTCATTTTCTTTGACATCTCTTCCCAGAACATGAAGATCTCTTTAATACATTATTGGTGTGAACTATCTTTGGACACTGGTTGGCTACCTTAACTGCTAGCTCTAGATTTCCATGTGAATGCTGTGAAAGAAGATATGGGCAGGGTCCTTAACTTTATACTCTTCTTTCAGGCTTCCTTTTAAGTGAAATCATCAAATGAAGCCTACAGAAGCCTACAATCACCTCATGAAGTTAAATTGCAATGAAGCCTACAGAACATGCCTGTGATCTTGTCATTTACTGGTACATAAGTGGAAGTTTCAGTGGTGTAAGAGAACCCAACTCCAATTGGTGTCTCCAGATACAACATGTTCGCTTCTGCAAGTCAAAATCCATGGATGCAAGTGTATTTTTTTTTAAAGGAGATGGGTATTCTGGTAGAGCCTCCCAGATTTTGATTGAGAGCCTTCTCAAGAGCTCTGTTTATGGGTTTCACAAAACACAGGAAAACACGGAACTCTTGCGAAAAACACATGCGATTGATTAAAGGAGAGGGGTTACCTGTTAAGAGCCTTCTCTCTTTGATTAAAACTTGATTCAAACCACAAATATGAGACCTTCTTTGTTAAACAGGACCGTCCTCTCTTTGATCGAAATTGCTTCAAACCAAAGTCAAGCAATAATGAAAGTACTCTGTTTCCAGGGAGCGCAAGAGTTATGTGTTTCCTCTCTTTGATCGAAATTGCTTCAAACCAAAGTCTGGGAGGAAGAGCAGAACTCCAAGCAGGGAGCGCAAGAGTTCTTTGTTTCTGGGTTTCATTGTTTTTGCCAGCGTGAAGGAGTTTTCTCCGAGAAGGAGACTCAAAGAATGAAATTTGCAAAAATATGTGAAGGAGTTTTACGTGAGAAGGAGACTCTAGGAATGAAAGTTGAATCCTATGTGGCAAGCAATAATGAGTTCCAAAAATCTCACGTGACATAATCAGAGAGTTTCAAAGATCCTACGTGTCGCAAATTTAAGCGAAGATTTCAGCTTTATATATATATAAAGATATTGATATTGATTTGTATGTATACACATAATTTCCTGTTTTGAATAAAAACGACAAAAACCACCGTGACAGAAAAAGGAATTTATTATTAGCTGAGAGGCAGCAGATACAAAAGCTCACAACTTCTAACAGCTTATTGACTAAAAGCTCACAACTTCTAACAGTAGGAAGCCAGTGGGTTTCTTGTCTCTCTCCCTCTCGATTCGCCACAAGCTCACAACTTCTTGATCAAAAGATCCACTCCAGTTGCAGGCTGTGTATTCAAATTTAGAGAAGGCTTGTGCATGTATTTTGGGGAGAGTGAGAAAGAGAACTTCGTCACTATGACAGCAATAAGTACTTTGAGTTCAGCCATAGCCAAATTCTGTCCAGGGCACACCCTAGGTCCAAACCCAAAGGGCATGTACAAGTGTGGCTGTTTGCATGCTCCAGTCACCCCATTTGCAAACCTTTCTGGGTTAAACTTGTATGCATCTGGTCCCCATAGTTCAGGGTCAGTGTGCAACCTTGTCACCACAATCCAAACATTGACACCCTTCGGAACAGTAATGCCTCCAAATTTTATGTCCTCGAGTGCCTCCCTTGCGGTAAGAACTGTTGCTAGCTGCAAAAGTGTAATAATTAAGTTTATATGCCTGTTCTATAAGCAAATAGTAACAATGGCACTATGTGCATCAAAATGGATCGTGTTTGAAAGCTGTGACGTTCATAATATATATCAAACGCTAATATGTTTTCTGCTTGTCCATAGGAAGCTACTTGGGAATGGTTTGTTCAATGGGCAGTACTCCTCCTTAAACTTGCGAAAACTATCCTGCTCTATCAAACTTGAATAATTTGTGACTGGATAGGCCCTCACCACTGGGATGATCACTAAAATAGAAATATTAAACAGGTTACCTGTTTCATCTTGAGAACCATATCAACATTTGGGATTTGACCCTTGCATACTTGAAGAGCCTCGGCACGTATGCGATCTTGCCATTCTTGATTTGAGGCCAACAACATAAGACACCATGAGGCTGTAAGTCCGGTCGTCTCGGCAGCTAGATAGATGTTTTTGCAGTTATGGACTACGAACCGCTCAAGTGAATCCTGGCTCAGATTACCATTTTTGGCACCATCAAGGAGCGTTTGAAGTAGGTCGTTTTCGTCACCACCATCATTCCTCTCCTTTACAACTTTCAGGATCAGCGTGCGAACTTCCTTTTCTAATGCCCATCCTGTCCGGTTGATTTTGGTAGGAAGAAATCTGAAAAGAAAAAAAAAACAAATATGATGAATATTGTTGGGATTTAAACCCCTAAAACACATACAGCTAGCACAGCAAGAAAAAGAGAAAATATAAAAACTGCAAAAAATATGGACACAGATATGTAACGTGGTTCGGTCTCTTGCTTACGTGCACAAGAAAATAGCGAGAATATTGCACTGTAAAGCGGAGAAGTTACAAGGAAATTTTTACTCAACTGAGACCCAATTCCCGAACACATCCAAAACTCACGTCACTGTTTCTTTCAATGAATAAAACTCTCTTTGATTTTTCTCACTCACTAATACTATTACAAAAACACTTAAGACTCTAGCATTTGAGCTACAATCATAAGCTCTAAACGCCTAACACCCTTTTTAGCTCTATGTGGCTAACTCACTGCAATGTAGCTGTCAATGGCAAATGCTTCTCAATGGTGTTTGATGTGTGTTGTGTTGAAAACCTTTGGCAAACTTCTCCTTTTATAGGAAAAGAAGTGGGTGAATATATCATCCGTGCCAATGTGAAACAACCAAGAAGCCTGCAAGTGAATAGTTACCACATGTTGGCTAACTATTCACTTGTCTTCACCTCCTACATATCTCCTTCATTCAAAGGATATGTGTTCATGTGTGCGTGAAAACAATCACACTGCAAACTTGGTAAAAGATGGTGGGTGGTTCTTGTCAAATGGAATTAAAGTCAATTCCAAAAAATATCTCGTTTTATCAGTCCAGAAACATATAATAAAAAGCTTTGGTAGTTCAATTTGTAGTTTGAAGTCGAAGAAGAAAATCATAGTTACTGATATAACTCAAATATAACTCCCAATAATTGGGGAACACCCGGCGAATCCCAGTCAAACTGGGAGATTTATGATTATCTTATCAGGATTCTAAAAGAGTCTTTAAAGATTGTGACGTGATCCTCGAGGATCCTAACACGATCCTGATTGGATTAGTCCACAGCCTAGTCCTACTAGGACTCTCCTCCTACAGCTATATAAAGGGGTCTACCCCCAGGTATGGGACAACGACACACAGATACACATTGTGTCTTTCATGCTTTTTCAGAGTTATTATCTTGTAGCTGCGCTCTGACTTAAGCATCGGAGAGTTCTCCGCCGGGAACCCCACCCGGCGGTCACTCGTTTTCTGTCTTGCAGGTCATCGGTCCAGGCTCGGGTTCCGCAAAGTACGCGGAGCATATTTTTAGCAGCAACAGATTGGCGCCATCCGTGGGACCCGCTAGCCTAACCGATCGACCCCAAGAAAACCTCGGCAGTCTAGCCACCGATGGCCCCGCCGTCGTCAAACGGTACTGTCACGCAGTCGAAAAAAAAATGCCAAAAGAAAAATACAGGCCTGTCCATCGGCAGGCCACCGAGAGCAACCTTCACGGCCGCACAGCCACCATGGGGTTACCGTTGCCGCAACGGTGCAGCTGTCGCCGCCATGGTCAAAATCCGAAATAGCAGCGGCGCCACCGCCATCCGCCTACACGGGTAGCCCCCACTTCGCTGCAACTACGGCCACCATAGTCAGCTGCACAGCCGACGCAAGACCGTCGGAATAACGCCGACGACCACCAAACCATCGCCGGGCCAAGTTGCCAGAGCACAAACAACATCTCAACAAAAAAGAGAAGAGAAATCGCCGCCGCTGTACACCGGTGCCGCACCGCCGCGGCCTCATTGCACCGCCGCGGCCTCATTGCACCGTCTACCATGATCAGCATTGGCGACGCCTCCAGGCGACTGCCACACCAGCCGACATAGTTGGTGCCACCACAAGCGTAAATAAGGTACAATCGCCAAAATCAAAAGGCGCCATCATCACTGCCGCCGGCAAGGGCACAGACGCCACGCATAAGCCAATAACGGTGAGCACCCGATCTGCGCTACCGCTGCCCCTGGAAGAGCACCATCTCTGTTCGTCGCCATCCATGGCCATTGCCGCCAATTTCGCGCCGTCGCTGCCCATCCGGAGCGCCGCAACCTCCTCCTCTGATGGTGGTCAGATCTGCCCATAATCATGGCCATCACTCAGTCAAAAAGAGAGAGCCTCCGACGTTGCCGTCAGCAATGGCTATCGGATTAGCGCCGCCTCGCCGGTTGACCGCCTGTCATGGACATCACCAACAAGCCCCCCAGAATCAGGATCAAAAGGCACCAGCAACTACTAAAACAGAGAGATGTCCAAGGAGCTCAAGATCAAAGTGTTCAGTACCAGGGTGCGTGAGTCTCACACTCCAGCTGGCTCCAGCAGCTTGGGCGAGTGAGGAAGAGCAGCTGAGGATTCTTGCAGTTAGGATTTGCAGCTCATATTTCCATAATGGTTTAGAGATAACAATTGTTAGTTTAATTACCAGCATCAGTGTATGGGATTAGGTGATTAGTGACTGAGTGTTTATTACTTAAATTCCCAATTCTGTTGCAATTAGTTAGCACCGAGAAGTTAGAGGAGAGAGATATTCAGTTGTAACAACCTCTCCATATATGAGAGAGGTTCATGACAATGAGTGGAATATATTGAAAATACAAATTCTCTGTTCCTCCTAATTTCTTCTCCAAGCTTTTCTTGATCCTTCTTCATCTCATCTTCCACCTTCATCAGAATCAAAGCTGAGAGTCCAGCTGATTCTGACAATTGGTATCCAGAGCCGTAAGGTCCTCCGTCCCAAACAATCCACCTGAAAACTTTACAGTCATACCCCACAGAAACCATTACCTGAGACCACCAGGGGTTACAATACCCGGCAAGCCCACAAACCGAGCCAACTAGATGAGCACGTAAACCTCATGGAGGCTCAATTTGCGGATCATTTCGGTAATATTGATGAACAACTCTTTGTGCTGAAAGAAACAGTCTCCAAAATTCCGGAATTGAAGATGGCAGTAGACCAAATGAAGATGGAACTGCCGGGAGTGAGACATTCACTCGCTGAGCTACACCAGATGTTACAGCACCTGATCAACTCCAATGCAGGGGAGAGTGCAAACAAGAGGAAAATCAGGGAATCAGAAGGACCCGAGTCATCACATAAAGAGTGTTTCAAAACAACAAATGGGAATCTCTTTTGCAAATTACCTAAACTTAAATTTCCAAAATTTAGGGGTGAAGACTCTTATGGTTGGGTGAGAAAAGCCGAGCGTTTCTTTGGGTTTAATCCAGTTGAGGTGCCTAACAAAGTCTCTTTCGCTTCGATACATTTTGAGGGCCAGGCAGAGCATTGGTTTGGGGCTTACATAAAAACCAAAGAAAGAGTGTTGTGGCCAGAATTTGTTAAGGATGTGCACTCCAGGTTTGCAAAACTGTTCAAAGAAAGTGTGGTAGGAGAGTTTCATAAGCTCATGCAACAAACTTCTGTTGAGGCATATTACAATGAATTTGAGACCATTAGGTCTATGATGGTGAGTGAAGGTTGTCAGTTTAAGGAAGAATATTTCACTCAAAGTTTTATAAGTGGATTGAAGGAGGAGCTTAGAACTGAGGTGGAAAAGTTTGAGACTAATGACTTATCTAGAGCCATTTTCCTTGCTAGAAAACATGAAGCCAGCATGTAACAATCCTGTCATGCACCCGGGACTTCTACCAGGCCCAGTGTACCCAGCTCAAATTCCAATTACCCCCTGCCTAAACCACAGATCAACACAAATTCATGGAAGCCCAAACCTGTCTATCCTCCGAATCAATTGACTACACCATCTAGAGTGAATCAACCCCTACTCAACAACCCCCCTACTCAAAGGTTAACTAGAGGTTTCTTTGATGAGAGAAGAAGGAAGGGATTGTGTTATTGGTGTGATGAAGCTTTCACCCCAGCGCACAACTGTAAACACAAGCAGTTGTCAATGTTGGTCACGGATGAGGAAGAACCTGAAGAACCACCTCCAAAGTATGATGAGGAGGTAGGAGACCTTCAAGACAAGATAAATGAAGGGAAGGAAGAGAAAATTGAGATTACTGTCAATGCTATGACAGGAAGTGCTTCTCAAAGTACTTTCAAATTATGGGGTCTGCATGGGAAGAAGACATTTTCCATTCTTATTGATACTGGGTCAACACGTAACTTCATTGACCCTGTTTCAGCAGAAAACTAAGGTGTGTCATCACCCCATCTAAACCTATGATGGTAATGGTAGCTGATCGAAATAGACTCACTAGTGAGTCAATACGCAGGAACTTTTCATGGACTATGCAAGGGATAGAATTCAATGCAGATTTAATGCTCTTACCATTAGGTGGCTGTGACTGTGTATTGGGACTGGAGTGGTTGAGAAGCTTGGGGCAGGTGCAATTTGATTTTGAAGCCATGACCATGACTCTAACAAGGGCCGGGTCCCAAAGCACTATTAAGGGAGGGCTGGCACCAGCTGAAATTAAATTGCTATCTGCTAAAGGTATGTACAAATACCTTACTCAAAATCCTGGAGCCTTGTTTGGTCGAGTATTTACAATTACTAGTATGCCTTCAGAACAAGACCAAGAACCTCAGTTAGTTGCATTACTACATGAATTCAATGACATTTTTGAGGAACCCAGAGGACTACCCCCACTTAGACCTCAAGACCACCAAATTCCACTAATTCCAAATGCTCAACCAATCAGTATTAGACCATACAGGATTCCCTATGCCCAGAAAACAGAAGTTGAAAGGATTGTGCATGGGATGCTAGACAGTGGAATTATTCAGCCCAGCTCATCTCCATTTGGCTCACCAGTGCTACTAGTCAAGAAGAAAGATGGATCATGGAGATTATGTGTGGACTATAGGGGATTGAATAAACTTACTATCAAGAATAAATTCCCAATCCCTGTAGTAGATGACTTGCTTTATGAATTGCATGTAGCCAGGGTTTTTACAAAAATTGATTTGAGAAGTGGTTACCATCAGGTTATAGTTCATGATGGTGATGTTCCCAAAACTGGTTTCACCCCATACTTTGGCCATTTCGAGTTCAAAGTAATGCCATTAGGGCTTACTAATGCACCAGCCACCTTTAAGTCTATCATGAACTCAATATTTTAGCCCTACCTCAGGAAATTTACCCTTGTTTTTTTATGACATACTCATTTATAGCAAGTCATTCTCAGACCATCTACACCATCTGACCTTAGTATTTCAAATGTTGAGAGAACATCATCTATTTGTAAAGAAGTCAAAACGTGCATTTGCTGCTAAGGAAGTGGAGTATTTAGGCCATTTGATATCAGGAGAAGGGGTGGCAGTCGATCCTAATAAAATTGAAGCCATGGTGAATTGGCCCTGCCCAAGAACCATCAAACAGTTGAGAGGGTTCTTAGGTTTGACTGGATACTATAGAAAATTCATATCACATTATGGAATCATCAGTAAACCACTGACCAGGCTTCTACAAAAGGATGGTTTCCATTGGGATACAGCTGCTACACAAGCATTCAACGACTTGAAACAAGCTATGGTGAGTACCAAGGTGTTGACCCTGCCTAATTTCTCTAAGCCTTTTACGGTAGAGGTAGATGCTAGTGATCTTGGGGTTGGTGCAGTATTGATGCAAGAAGGCAGACCACTAGCCTTTTACAGCAAGGCTTTTGGAACCAAGGCATTGTCCATGTCAACATATGAGAAGGAGTTGGTGGCTCTAGTTCAAGCAGTTATGCACTGGCATACTTATTTGAGTCTCCAATCATTTTCAGTGATGACTGATCACTGTAGCTTGAAGTACCTTTTGGGGCAAAGGGTCACTTCAATGTTACAACAAAAGTGTTTGTCAAAGTTGTTGGGTTTTGATTTCACTATCCATTACAAAGCTGGTAGTGAAAATGGTGCTGCTGACTCTCTGTCGAGATTGCATGCAGGAGACCAAACAAAAGTGCAATGTGCAGCCATGTCTCAGGTCATACCTACATGGATTACTGAATTGCAGGACAGCTATGTTGCAGATCCATATATGCAGCACCAACAGCAACTATTATTATTGGAACCCTATGCTACCTCTGAGTTTACTTATGAAAAGGGAGCTCTGAGGTGTAAGTGAAAACTTTGTGTTGGGCAATCAGGGGATCTGAGGAATCAAATACTCCAAACATTACATGCTTCAGGCATAGGGGGGCATTAAGGGACAAATGATACATACAGAAGGGTCTCGTCCTTGTTGGTGTGGCCAAGTCTGAGGGCAGATGTCAAGACTGTGGTCAGCAAGTGTGACATCTGTCAAAGGAGTAAGCACGAACCACAAGCCTATCCTGGACTCTTACAACCATTGCCAATTCCCAACCAGGTGTGGGGAAGTATTTCCCTAGATTTCATTGATGGTCTCCCTAAGTCTGACCATAAAGACTCTATACTTGTGGTTGTTGACAGACTTAGTAAGTTTTCTCATGTTTTGACCCTTAAACACCCCTACTCAGCTGAAGAGGTGGCTAAAGTTTTCTTTAACAACATTTTTAAACTCCATGGAACCCCTGACAACATCGGAAGAGACAGGGGAAGCATCTGTTTAAGCCAATTTTGGCAGAAATTATTCTCTCTAGTAGGGGCTCAATTGAAAATGAGTACTGCATATCATCCCCAATCTGATGGCCAGACTGAAAGAGTCAACCAGTGTCTTGAAACCTACTTGCGGTGCTTTTGTGGGAGCAAGCCAAAAATGTGATATAAATGGGTCACTTTGGCTGAACACTGGTACAACACTACATATCATACCTCTTTGAAGGAGACAGCTTTCCAAGCCCTATATGGATATGCTCCTAAGCTTCTCAATCTACAAAGTCTCGAGACTACTCACATTGCATCAGTGGATTCTTACTTAGCAGAAAGGAGCAGGGTCTTAAGTCTATTGAAGGACAACCTAGTAATGGCACAGGAAAGAATGAGATTCTATGCTGACAAGCATAGATCAGAGAGGTCATTCCAAGTTGGAACTAGGGTCTACTTGAAGCTTCAACCATACAGGCAACAGAGCTTAGCTTTGAGGCATAACCTGAAGTTGTCTCCAAAGTATTATGGACCATATCAAGTAATAGCAAAAATTGGTCAGGTGGCTTATAAATTGGCACTCCCTCCTCATTCCCAAATCCATCCAGTGGTTCATGTTTCGTTGGTACAGAGTACAGGGGGAAGCCAGGTCCAGGCTACTACTGAACTACCCCCGCTCTCTCCTGAAGGGCAGCTACTCCTGCACCCTCTTGCTGTTTTGGGTAGAAGGATTGTCAAGAAAGGCAACACTTATGCATCGCAGGTCCTAGTGAGCTGGTCAAACATCCCAGAAGATGAATCAACCTGGGAAGACTGGGATGAAATTAAGGCAAAATTTCCTGCCTTTGCTACTCAGGAAGAGGCGCGATTTAAAGGGGGTGGGAATGTCATGGACATCCCCAACAAGCCTCTCAGAATCAGGATCAAAAGGCACGAGCAACTACTACAACAGGAAGATGTCCAAGGAGCTCAAGATCAAAGTGTTCAGTACCAGGGTGCGTGAGTCTCACACTCCAGCTGGCTCCAGCAGCTTGGGCGAGTGAGGAAGAGTAGCTGAGGATTCTTGCAGTTAGGATTTGCAGCTCATATTTCCATAATGATTTAGAGATAACAATTGTTAGTTTAATTACCAGCATCAGTGTATGGGATTAGCTCATTAGTGACTGAGTGTTTATTACTTAAATTCCCAATTCTGTTGCAATTAGTTAGCACCGAGAAGTTATAGGAGAGAGATATTCAGTTGTAACAACCTCTCCATATATGAGAGAGGTTCATGACAATGAGTGGAATATATTGAAAATTGAATTGAAAATACAAATTCTCTGTTCCTCCTAATTTCTTCTCCAAGCTATTCTTGATCCTTCTTCATCTCATCTTCCACCTTCATCAGAATCAAAGCTGAGAGTCCAGCTGATTCTGACACCGCCATAGACGGTCACCAGCGCCACCGCAAAACTCGCAGAGGCACCACGGTACCTGGTGCAACATTACTAAAAGGCTCCATCGCCACCACCGCGACGAGCGCCATAACCACCGCGACTCGCTGCCGGAACATCGCCGTCTACAACGATCGGCGCCACGCGGCAGATGGCACTGCAGATCCGCATCCGCACCGTTGCCGTCATCACGCCGGCGACCTTCCCCAACGTCGCGCCGTCCACCGTGAGCAAACGGCGACGGCATCGCTTGGCTACCAGCTCCCTACTCTTCTGTCAATGAAAGAAAGAGGACAGACAAAAAAAGGTCAAATTCTCTCTTTTCACATTAACCCCATAAGAATGCATATTTACTTTTGGACCCACAGGGTCTTTTGTCTTTGACATATGCCATTTTTTTTTTTAAAAAAAAAAAAAGGAAAAAGAATTAGATTTTTGGCCTATGAAAGACGCATATTTATAACCCAACAAGGTCTCATTTATTCCACTTATGCCGCATATTATTTAAATGCGTGCACATTTTATTGCATATTCGTCGCTAAAAATTAAGCGACTATGAATTTGGTGCTAGCAAGCCTTCCAAAGGATGCTTCCTGTATGCACTTCTATATTATCTAGACCTATTTAATTTTTGGTCTAGCATTGTTCAATCGCGTCAGTTGATGCGAGTATATTACATGTCGTGTCTTACCGACGGCAATGATTTTTTAAGCTCACTTGCGACACGCAGTGCAACGCACCTCTGTCGGCTAACTGACAAAACCCTAATGGGGCCACGGTGTTTGAACACCGCTCTAATTCTGTGTTAAAAACATAGTTGAACTATTATATGCTTTATTACTTTAAAAGCTATTTTTCAGTCACGTGTTTTTATTTCTTGCAAGGGTTTAAACTATGCCTGCGAGCATCAACAGTGATGTATAAACCACTTCTTAAGCAAGGAACAAATTCACAGCACCCGGTGACTTGAAGTCACGCCTAGGGTTTCTGCTGCAGCATCCTGCTGACTCGGCATTACCTATTGTCTCTTGATATTCGGTCACACAGTGACCTCGATCAGTAAATCAGAGCACTTCGCCAATAGCGTCGCTAATATGGATGGAACAACTGCAAGCTCAAGCTCATGCTCATGCAACCAAGCAAACTGAATCTAGTTGCTTCTCAGTAAATCGATTAAATTTGACAACTTATCTACTGATCATCAGTGACATCTTGCTCAGACGGACTCCATGCCCTCTAGCTTTATATGCACGTCCAGTCAAGCAGGCAGATAAGGTCTTCTATATTGCTCGTACAGGTCTTCTTGCGATCGGGCCCAACATATGGGCTTAAAAGCCGTCTTATATATCCACGCCTTCTCAAAAGCCGGGGGGCTTTATATTTTATGAGATCATACAGACTTAATGCCTTATGTCTTATCAGACAGAAAGGTTCTCCACATCGACCATATTACGGGCTCCATGACCCGCGGCTTCTTATTTAGCACCGCGGCAACAAGGACGAAAAACCCCGAGGGCGCATACAACGAGAATTCTAAGTTCCGTCAAACCCCCAAGGGCGCGTACAACGAGGACTCTAAAGTTTCGTTAAACCCTCGAGGGCGCATACGATGAGAACTCTAAGTTCCGTCAAACCCCCAAGGGCGCGTACAACGAGGACTCTAAAGTTTCGTTAAACCCCTGAGGGCGTGTACGATGAGAACTCTTAAATTCCGTCAAACCCTCGAGGGTAATTGCATGAGCTCCGGCTCCATCCGCCCCCGAGGGCGCGTACGACGAGAACTCTTAAGTTTCGTGAATTCTTCGAGGGTATTTGTATGAGCTCCGCGCTCCATCCGCCCCCGAGGGCGCGTATGATGAGAACTCTTAAGTTCCGTCAAACCCTCGAGGGTATATTCATGAGCTTTGCGCTCCATCTGCCCTCAAGGGCCCGTATGATGAGAACTCTTAAGTTCCGTTAAACCCTCGAGGGTATATTCATGAGCTTTGCGCTCTACCAGCCCTCTGGGGCAGTCCCTCGAGGGATGAACACCCCCAAGGGTGATAGGATAGAGCTCGAGTTCTATCCGAACGGTTTAGCTACAGTTCTAACCCGTGAAACGACAAAGGACTATGGGACTTCATCCCCCCACCATTCTTTGTCAATTCAAAACCCAGCCAAGCGTGAGTGCGAGGCTTCTTTGCCAGCTCTTAGCTGATGATAAGAGTTCGCGACAAAGTAAAATGCAAGCATGATGTGGTCGGCTCGAGCTCAAGAACACACACTTGCGCAAAATGAACACCCTCCAAAGGAGAGGTGACCCCTCGAGGGGACATTCAAACACTTAGCACATGCAACAACTTGCATGCACAACTTTGTGTTGGGCTACCATGGGGCACAGCCTCTAAAGGATCTCGAGATCCCATGATTCGTCTTCCTAAAGATGATTCCGAATAGCCTACTTAGGCGACACTCTAAGACTTAGCTCAAGAGCTAGGGTTCTAGCGCCCTACTTGGGCAAAGTTCTAAGGCTTAAGCACCCGCTTAGGTCGGAACACATGGAAGAGAGAAATATTGTTACCCCTACAAGTGGATGAGAATCACTTACAAATCTGACGCGTGTCTCGAGACACCAGGTATAAACTTCCTCAGCCAAACATTTTAGCTAAGGAAGTGGGGGGCTTATGATATAACTCAAATATAACTCCCAATAATTGGGGAACACCCGGCGAATCCCAGTCAAACTGGGAGATTTATGATTATCTTATCAGGATTCTAAAAGAGTCTTTAAAGATTGTGACGTGATCCTCGAGGATCCTAACACGATCCTGATTGGATTAGTCCACAGCCTAGTCCTACTAGGACTCTCCTCCTACAGCTATATAAAGGGGTCTACCCCCCAGGTATGGGACAACTACACACAGATACACATTGTGTCTTTCATGCTTTTTCAGAGTTATTATTATGTAACTGTGCTCTGACTTAAGCATCGGAGAGTTTTTCGCCGAGAACCCCAGCCGACAGTCACTCGTTTTCTATCTTGCAGGTCATCCGTCCAGGCTCGGGTTCCGCAAAGTACGCGGAGCATATTTTTAGTAGCAACAGTTACTTCATCCCTAGAATATTGCCGGACATAAGTGCCTTGGAGGTTACTTCTTGGAGAGCTCCGAGCCTCGAGAAAATCTCTTTATTCCTGGAAAAGTTGCTACCAAAACAAGCTCTTGCTATAACATCATCAGCAAAGCAGCTCAGGTGCTGGTCAACTTTAATGTCAGCAATTCCACCCTGGTTCTCGATGATGCTTTCCCATGTGTCAACTAATGTAGCTGTGGACTCTTGAATCAGGTTGTACATTCCCTACGAGAATCCAAGTACGCGTAGTGTCGCTTTTCAGATGACATGATCGCTTTTAAAGAGAAAATTTGAGTTTTTTTGAATTCAAGTGGGGTTTCTGATTTTCGGAAATTACTAGTTCCAAAGCTAATTTAAGTTTGGGAATGAATAACCCGACTCCAAAATTGAACCAACCCACTGCATCCTGTCTTGCATAAATACTACCAGCCAGCTTGCAATGAGTTAGTTCAGTTTGGGAGTTATTAGATCATCACTTCACTTTTACTTTTGGAAGCACACACCTTGACCTTATCCATGTACAGTTCAGGCGCGATGGTTTTCCTTTGATGAGCCCAATAAGCACCGCTGGAGGTTATAATCCCCTGGCCAAGCAAGGGGCCAAGTTGTCTTGTATCGCTGGAAGGCTTCCCCAAGTCCAAGGATGTGCATTTAATTATCTCTCTCACCATATCAGGATCAGTCACACTTAAAGTTTGTGTGTTACCAAGTGCAAACGTGTATACATCACCTGCACAAAAGAAAAGAGTTCCAATATGATGCCTTGATTTCTTGTGAATGGACACACATTTGCTGTTATATCAACATATATGTATGTACGACATGGCATAGAAACTACAACAATTTCGCGTGACATACCATATTGCTTCCTCCATGAATCGAGGAAAGGAAAGACATAAGCTCCACAATCGTGTAAAGCAGGGGATCCATTGGTAGCAGCCTTGGCTACTGCTTCTGATATTGATCTCTTGAACTCCAAGATGTTTCCAAGAAGAAATTTTTGTGGTGGTCCATTTATGCCTTGCTTCCTTAACAGGGACCCAAGCCTATTTGGCGTGACCACCAACGCATGATACAGTCGCAGAAAAACTCCCAGGAAACCCAACACACCAAGGGACATGACAACTTTGAACAGAATGTGAAGTTCCATGGCCGCCGATGCTCTAACTCCTCTAGTTCCATGACAACTTTGAGCTGTTTATATAGTTAATGTTGAGGGTACGTTCGTCATGTTAATTAGTACAAGAATGTGCAACTTGCACTCTTTTGTTATTTGTGTGCGAAAACTCTTTGTTGACAAGTTTGTGTGCGAAAATTTCCCTGTACTTTGTTGAAAAGATAATAAGGTCCAATAGTTGTACTTGGTATAAGTTTATTGATTATACCGTCTATTGCATATAGGTTCTCGTTATCATGTTAAACTCGGTAGTGCTTACATTTCGTTTTTAAGTTATACTAGTAGCGTATACGTGCGTTGCATGTAGGCATCTACGTTTATTACAATAAACATAATTATCTAAAATGAAGTAATTTTATATTTGTATCTCATTTTGATCATTATATGGCATCTAAAATTGATTCTGATTATCTCAACTAAGACCAACGGAGCACCAGCGTGACAATCTTTCAATCATAATCTAAAAGTTTCACCTAATGGAGAATACCCGAAATCATCCCAACTTATTGGTATGAAAAGAAAAAAAAATGTCTAAAAGAGCTCCTTCAAGTATGTATGTCTTGAAAAGATCAATGAACATAAATAATTGCATGTTACAATATGCTAAATCAAATAGCATAATTTAGGAGTTGAACAATTTTCAAATTGTTTGAACTCTCAAGTAATGACATCTCAATTTTTATTCTCTTTTCAGGCTTGCCCCACAATTCTCATCACTCTGAAGTCATACTTGTATACCTCCTTTAGTTATTTTTTGTCATTGAATTCTTTCATCTTTCTTTTTTGCCATTTAACGAGGAAATTGGTTTTTCAGTGCAAACCACCAACCTTATTAGACTTTTCATGGGTTAGTATTATAAAGGAAGGATCTATGAGCTTTAGCACATTCCAGCAAGTTGATTTTTTTCAAGGTCCAGATTTTTTCCTTCGAGTTCGATCACACATGTACCGTCATTCTTCAACTCCTTCCCACGGATGATGGCAATAACCACAAGCTGTAATGTAATGTACATAAGCAAGTAGCAAAATTCCTTAATTCACGACATCACCGTGTATCACAAAAATAATTCAACGAAAAATCATTAGGCCATACTTCTCATTTAATTGGTCAACAATTGTATATAAAAGGTAAAAATAAAAGCAAAAAGTGCAAGGAGGGAAATTCATGTCATCTTGCATTATAAGGTGTGAATTAGATTGTGAAAGAGTTCGAGACTTTAAAGTTAAACCAACTTAAACCAGATTTGTACATCCCATGACTCTAATACATTTAAAATCAAGCTAACAACTTTGAACAGAATGTGAAGTTCCATGGCCGCTGATGCTCTAACTCCTCTAGTTCCATGACAACTTTGAGCTGTTTATATAGTTAATGTTGAGGGTACGTACGTTCGTCATGTTAATTAGTACGGCCGACTGTTTTGAAAAGACTAGTCCACTGTTAGAAATCGTTGTCTGTCGTCGTCAACGTCCGCACCTTGGAGACAAGTTTGTTAACAATAGATTGATCCACGGACTGGTCCCAACATGTCACATCCGGGATACAAAGCTCAATTATTTTTTCAGTAAATTCTTTGAGTTTGTACCACAGGAGAAATTTTGAAATTTTACCCGATACCTTTCGTTGCCTAACAAAAACATGTCAATTGCTGTCATGATTTTAAGTAAACACGACAATGAAAGTATAAGCTTTAACAAGTAAATTTTCTACTACGGATGTAAAAAAAAAAAATAGACGTGTGAATATAAAAGACAAAAGGACCAAGTGTTTTACAACATAATGTCACGGACCGAACTTCTCTAAGCCGAAACCGTGCGGCACTTAGCGGACAAGCCCCTTGCTTGTGCTAAGTCAGCCTTCCACTCGGACTAGGCGATGCTAGATGAGAACACACAAAGAAGAACAAGAGAGAGAGTTTGGGAGAATGTATGCTTGTATTGCTTGTGTACAAGAATACTTGTGTGTTTTGGCCAAATGAGGCCTCAGCTATTTATACTAGTCCACCTCCTCAACGAACGGTGGAGATACATTCGATCCTACGGATCCTATTGTGCTTCTAGAATTCTAGGATACTTTCCTACTATAGAAGATTCCCACATGTTACATATTTTACACATGTTCAAAATAGAGAGAAGTCTTGAACCTTCCGGAAGGCTTGCCTTCTAACTGCCAAGTAAGCGTCCACGAAGCGTCCCGTAAGCGCCTGCGTGGCGTTTCTTCTAAAATTAGCCTCCATATAAAAAGTGCGGGACATTCTCCCCCACCTAATCTTGCGACGCCCTCGTCGCAGCCTCCTCGCAGTATCGGTCTACAATGTTTTGGAACTGCCAAAGATCATTTGCTGATTCCCATGTAGCTTCTCTCTCCGGCAATCCCTTCCATTTCACCAAGTAGTGCCGCGTTGGTGGAACACCTCGTCTTCGTTCGATCTTGTCGCTAAGCACGTACTCGGCCTCCTTGTCATAGGACCTCACCACTGCTGTTGGTGCCCTATGACTCTCTCCACGGCTTGGGTCTTCCTTGTCGTCATAATGAGGCTTTAGTAAACTGACATGGAAGACCGGGTGAATCTTCAACTTTGGCGGCAACTCCAATCGATAGGATACTTTCCCAACTTTTGCCACGATGGGAAAGGGTCCTTCGTACTTTCGAATCAGCCCTTTGTGTACTTTCCTGAAGGACTTAAACTGTTGCGGAAGCAGCTTTAACATCACCATGTCCCCAAGGTTGTACTCTTTCGGCCGCCGCCTCTTATCCGCCCACTTCTTCATCTTGCGCCCGGCTTTGTCAAGGTAAGAGCGGGCCACGTCTGCTTGCTCATTCCATGACCTTGCCACTTGCGCCGCCAATGGGCTTCTCCCCTTGTAGTCACCCGCCAATGCAAGGGGAGTGAGCGGTTGTTGCCCTATGGCAATCTCAAAAGGACTTTGGTTCGTGGCTTCGCTCCTCATCAGATTGTACGAAAACTGAGCCACGTCCAAAAGTCTTGCCCAATCCGTCTGGTTGGCACTAACAAAGTGCCGCAAATAACACTCAAGTAGAGCGTTCACCCGTTCCGTCTGTCCATCAGTCTGAGGGTGAAAGCTCGTTGAGAAGTGCAGCTCCGAGCCAAGGAGTTTGAACAATTCTGTCCAAAATTTCCCCGTAAACCTTGGGTCTCGGTCGCTTACTATAACCTTCGGTAGTCCCCAATATTTCACCACGTTCTTCAAAAATAACCGAGCTGCTTCCTCCGCTGTGCAGTCGGCTGGGGATGCTACAAAAGTTGCGTACTTGGAAAACCGGTCCACCACAACCATAATCGAGCCACATCCCTCCGATCTTGGCAAGCATGTAATGAAGTCCATGCTTACACTCTCCCACGGATGTGCGGGGATGGGCAAAGGCTCGAGTAGTCCCGCTGGCAATTGGTTCTCCACCTTGTCTTGTTGGCACACAAGACAAGTCTTCACGTACGCCTCCACTTCGTCCTTCATTTGGGGCCAATAATATGATGCCTCCACCAAGGCATATGTCCGTCGTTGCCCCGGATGGCCTGCCCACGGAGTGTCGTGGCACTCTCGAATGATCCTCTTCCTCAAGTTGTTCCACTTGGGAACATACGCCCGTTGGGCTTTCATGTAGAGAAGGCCATCTTCCACCCAAAATCGTTGGGTTTGCCCACTCTCCGCAAGCTTGAAGAGTTGTCTGGCTAAGGGATCATGCTCCATGCCCTCCTTGATTCCCTCTAGGATGTCTCCCTTTGCCTTCGACATAGCCGCCAATTCCGCCTTCCGACTTAAGGCATCCGCTACCAAGTTGGCTTTGCCCGGCTTGTACTCCATCACATAGTCGAACTCGGCCAAGAAGTCTTGCCACCTAGCTTGCTTCGGACTCAAATTCTTTTGAGATTGGAAGTAGCTAGTAGCTATGTTGTCGGTCTTGATCAAGAACCGACTCCCCAATAGGTAGTGCCTCCACGTGCGTAGACAATGAACCACTGCGGTCATCTCCTTCTCTTGCACCGTGTACCTCCGCTCGGTGTCATTTAGCTTGCGGCTTTCAAATGCTATTGGATGCCCTTCTTGCATTAACACCCCTCCAATAGCGAAATCGGATGCATCCGTTTGCACCTCGAATACCTTCGTATGATCGGCACTGCCCCCTTCAACCCTTCGAAGGCGGATTGGCACCTCTTGGACCACTCCCACGTTTTCCCCTTCTTGAGTAGGTCCGTTAACGGGGCTGCCTTGGCTGAGTAGCCCTTGATAAACCGCCGATAATAATTAGCTAGGCCAAGAAATGACCGTAGCTCGGAGACCTTTGTGGGCGCCTCCCACTCCTTGATCGCCTTCACCTTCTCTTCATCCATTCGAAGCGTTCCGCCCTTGATAATATGACCAAGGAAGTGCACCTCTTCCTTGGCGAACGAGCACTTCTCCCGCTTGACATATAGCTCGTTCTCTCGCAACACCTTGAACACCGTCTTGAGATGCTCCACGTGCTCCTCCAATGTGTTGCTATACACCACAATGTCATCGAGATAAACCACCACAAACTGATCAAGGTAAGGATGGAATATCTTGTTCATGAGCGTGCAAAATGTGGCTGGGGCGTTGGTCAAACCGAACGGCATGACCAAGAACTCGAACGCTCCATATCTCGTCACACATGTGGTCTTGGGCTCATCTCCTTCGGCAATGCGAACTTGATAATACCCCGACCTCAAATCCAGTTTAGTGAAGAACTTGGCCCTCCCAAGTTGATCGAAAAGATCCGCGATCAATGGAATTGGATACTTGTTCTTGATTGTTACCTTGTTAAGAGCCCGATAGTCGATACACATCCGCAAAGACCCATCGTGCTTCTTTTGAAACAAGACTGGCGCTCCATATGGTGCTTTGGAAGGTTGGATAAAACCCGCCTCCCTTAGCTCGGTCAATTGTCTCCGCAACTCCTCCAATTCTGGCGGTGCCATCCTATAAGGTGCCATTGAAGGTGGCTTGGCCCCCGGCTCAAGCTCGATTTGATGATCCACCTCCCTCCTAGGTGGAAGCTGCTTCGGCAGTTCGGGCGGCATCACGTCCTTGTTCCTCTCAAGGACTTCCTCGATCGCCCTCGGTAGTGGTTCGGTTGAGTCCCCCACATGGTCTTCCATCTTTAGGGCCGCCAAATAGGTTGTCTCTCCTTTCTTGACTCCCTTCATGATTTGCATCGCCGACAGCTGCATGGAGGCTAGAGTCTTGGCGCTAGAAGTCCCCACGGACGTCGGCACCGCACATGATACTCCCTTCTCCATGATGTGCACCGCATTGCTGTAAGGCGACACCAAGGCATTCACTTGCCGCAAGAAGTCAAGGCCTATCACGACCTTGAAGTCATCCATCGGGGCCACCGAGAAATCCACTAAGCCTCTCCACGAACCAAGGCACATTTCCACTTGTCGTGCCGCGCCTTGTAGAGGCTTTGCGTTCGTGTTGACGGACTTTAGCCATCCTCCGCCGCCAACCACTTTAAGGCCTAACCGCTTGGCCTCTTCCATTGTGACGAAGTTGTGGGTTGCCCCCGTATCAACCATCACTTGCGCGGGCTTCCCATTCAACTTAGCCTCCACGTAAAGCAACCCCTTGCCCGTAGAAGCTTGTCCCTTACCCGTCGGGACCTTCGCCACGGCTTTGGCATGTAAAGCATTGAGGATTTGGAGCGAGCCCATGTGCACATCTCCTTCCTCGAGCTCCTCGTTCTCCTCGACCAAGGCATTTAGCTTGCCTTGTCGTGGGCAATCCCTTGCCCAATGCGGCCCTCCGCAAAAGAAACATCCGTCCTTGGGCTTACTCTTGGCTCGCCTCTCCTCTAGCTTGCCATGGCCCTCGAATTTGTTGGTGCCGGCTTGGTTATTCCACTTGTTCCACGCCTTGGGTTTGTCTCCCCCACCTTTGGCATGGTTACCCTTCGAAGCCACTTGTACATTCTTCCCCTTCGAGAAGTCCCCCACTCTTGCATACTCCATTAACGACTCCGCCACCGCTATGGCCTCGTCAAGGTCCTTCACGCCTCGGCGTTGAAGTTCTTGCTTAGCCCAATTTTGGAGGCCGTCAATGAAGTTGAAGAGGAGGTCCTCTTCCGTCATGTTGGGAATGTGGAGCATGAGAGTAGTGAACTCCTTCACGTAATCATGGATGCTACTCTTATGCTTCAACTCCCTTAATTTCTTCCTTGCTTCGTAGGTAACATTCTCGGGGTAGAACTGCCTCTTGATCTCCTTCTTGAACATTTCCCAAGTGTCTATGGTGCATAGACCCTTCTCGATATCATTGTGCTTTCTACGCCACCATAGAGTAGCCGTGTCAGTGAGATAGAGGGTAGCAGTCCTTACCTTAGCCTTTTCATCCGTGATGTTAGCACCTTCGAAGTAGCGCTCCATATGCCATATGAAGTTGTCTAGCTCCTTCGCATCACGCTTGCCACCAAATTCCTTCGGCTTTGGCGTGTCCACCCTTGGACTAGAAGTGACGATGGCTCCACCCGCAATGACACTCTTGCACGTGGCCATTTCTTGCCTCGTCTCCTCCACGCCAACTTTTACCACATCGAGTTGTTCTTGAAGATTCGCGAACAACTCCATGAATCGAGTGCGCAACTCATCTTCGCCCATCACGGCCTTCTTGAGCGACTCGAGCTCCTCCAACACATGATCCTCCAAGGTTTGGAGGTTTTGCTCGACGAAGCCCAATCGGTCTTTCGTATCGCCCATGGCTTCCTCCAAGACACAAGTGCGGCCGTCCAAAGAAGAGATTGCATCTCTTGATTTGCTTTGGCTACGGCTCTTCTTCCCACCGATTGGTGGAAGTAGATCTCGTCCACGTTCCACCACAACATTCTCCTCGACAACTCCGGATGCTCCCACATTAGTATCCTTGCCTGCCATTGTTGCTCCTTGCTTGGCACGACTCGTCGTAACCAAGCTCTGATACCACTTGTCACGGACCGAACTTCTCTAAGCCGAAACCGTGCGGCACTTAGCGGACAAGCCCCTTGCTTGTGCTAAGTCAGCCTTCCACTCGGACTAGGCGATGCTAGATGAGAACACACAAAGAAGAACAAGAGAGAGAGTTTGGGAGAATGTATGCTTGTATTGCTTGTGTACAAGAATACTTGTGTGTTTTGGCCAAATGAGGCCTCAGCTATTTATACTAGTCCACCTCCTCAACGAACGGTGGAGATACATTCGATCCTACGGATCCTATTGTGCTTCTAGAATTCTAGGATACTTTCCTACTATAGAAGATTCCCACATGTTACATATTTTACACATGTTCAAAATAGAGAGAAGTCTTGAACCTTCCGGAAGCCTTGCCTTCTAACTGCCAAGTAAGCGTCCACGAAGCGTCCCGTAAGCGCCTGCGTGGCGTTTCTTCTAAAATTAGCCTCCATATAAAAAGTGCGGGACAATAAGCTCGTAAATATGATAGGTAGCAAATGAAAGAACTTGTAACACACATAGAAAAATTTTATTCTAACAAAAAGTTGAAGAATAGTCTTTATATATAGGTCTAACTAAGTGACATAAAGAATAATAATGTCACTTAGTTAGACCTATATATAAAGACTATTCTTCAACTTTTTGTAAGAAGAAAATGCTAAATTCTCCTAACAGATGATCTACCACTTCTATGAGAGAAATGGAAAATCTCTAGCGAGAAAAAGTTGTCCCTTGAAAATGTAGCCTTTTTATTGAAGTCTGGGGCAACGGGGCAACAGAAATGATCAAGACCATATGTGATCTAATGATAAAATAAATTGTTTAATACAGATCGCAAACTGAGAAAAATCAACTAACAGCTCGGCTTGTCAAAACCGGCCGGTTCATCCCATAATTTTGTAATATTTTTTTTCTGAATTTTGGAACATAATTTGTCCGTAATTCGTTAATTATCTCTTGTTTAATCAAATGGGATGTACAAGATTCGAAAATTAACTCCATATTTTATATAAATGAAGGATTAATCACATGCATCAAACATAAATCACAAAAATAATCATAAATCTTAATTAAATCACAATCTTGATATTGGACTGGATTGATTAATTGCACGGAATTGGATCCAATTATTAGACCGGACTAGGACTAGAAAATAGTGATTTTTCTCATGAGGGGCTAATCTAGTCTAGTCTGCTCTCTGAAGGGAGGGAGCGAAGGGAGCACGTCGGCAGGCAGCAAGAACACCCCATGTTTATTCGTGGCCTTATGATTCTCCAGACAAACGAAACCCCCAAAAACAGAAAGCAGCCGCACCCTTTAATGCATGAGCATTGCCCAAAAGGGATATCTTCGCTGAATCTAGTCTAGTCTACATATTAGAAAATTACTAGTTGTAGACCTCGCAAACAGACAAAACTAGTGCAAGTTGATAGGCTTTGATATAGGGATGGCAAAAAAATCCAAACCTGCGGATTTCCGCCCCGCCCCGCCCCGATAGGAGTGGGTTATTTTGACTTTGACCGGGTCGTAGGGAGGATATGGTATTTCTTTAAAAAAACCCGCAGCGGGTTAGGGTCAGTTATGGTATTTACCTATACCGCCCCGTGCCCCGCCCCGCCCCGCCCCGGTATATATACCCTAATAGTAGCATTAATCTGAGCCGTCCATCTATACATATATATGCTTATTTTCCATGAAAACCTAGATAGCTTTTGTTTGCTTTCCTCTCCATCTCTCTCGGCAGACAGAGACCCACGGCGCACGCCCACGGCGCGGCAACTCGCACCTCGCACCTCACGAGTTGGAGACCAACGCACCTCGCACGGCTCTCCACCGCAGCACCACCTCGCACGGCGACGAACCATCACTGCTACGGCCGACGCCCGACGAGCTTGATCGGATTTCCTTCCAAAATCCGACGAACCACCACTGCGACGCTTGTTCTCATAGTTGGATCTACGGCGACGAACCACCACCGCAGCACCACAAGGCGCACGGCTCTCTCAGATTTGGATGCTACAGCGGGGAGCGGGGTGGAGCGGGGCGGGTTCGGGGTTCCTAAATATACACAGGATCGGGTATGGTATGTAACATAAATAACCCGGACCGGGGCGGGGCGGGGCGGGACAAATTTTACTGAGTAGCGGGGCGGGTTCGGATTTTGCAAAACCCGCATCCGACCCGCCCCATTGCCATCCCTACTTTGATATCGTGGCTTTTACAAATTGCATTCTTATGGCCCATTTGACCCTTCAACCATGCATGCTTTGTCATTTATTATTACATTACTATTATTATTATTATTATGTCTTTTTTATTTTATTTAGAAACATATATATATATATCATGGTTAAACAAACTAATACATAAGAGTTATACAACAAAATTCCAGACGAGATAGAGAAGAATAGATGACAACCCTATCCAAATAAGTGGAACACCAAATAACAAAGATACTACATAAACAAAACACCACAGGAGACACCAACAAAGCATTCATCGAATCACGCATGAGGATCCAATTGTATATATGACGTTGAATTTTATTGTCGGCTGGAAAATAGTAATGATATGACGTGTTTTGTATGATTGGTATACATGCACTGAAAAAGCAACACATGAAGTATGGATCTTGACGTCAAAATTTATTGTTGGCTGAAAAATAGTGATGATATTGCATGTGTTATATGATTGCTATACATGCAATGAACGAACAAGCACATGAAAGTATGGATCTTGACGTGTATTGTATCTATGCAATTGATAGTAACAGCGACGATTTGTGGTATAACTGGTTGTGGTTATTGTCTATGGGTTAAAATTAAAGTTCTATATCGTTGTGTCGTATTTGTGTAGTAGTTAAATGACATACACATGTATCGTCCGTGTACAAGTGATGCATGTTTTCTTCTTCCTGTATTGTCACAACTTTCCTCATCAACCTACTTTTGCAAAGAAGCTTGTTTAAAAAGAGAAGAACCGAAGGAGATTTTTGGTTTAGGCTTTTGAAATGCTCAATTCTATTTTGGTAAATTAAAGCTATTAGTTCTGAATTCCCAAAAAGTATGTCGAGACACGTGTATGGTCATTTGTTTAGAATTTTTTTACGAGATTTTTGTAAAAAAAATCTTACGAATTTTTTTAAGGAATACGTCCATGACAAAGTAACATGGTTTTACTTTGGAAAAGAGGAAACAAGAGTAAGGGTTTTTTTACCCAGGTTACAAAAGGTGTGAGATTTTGTGAAATCAAGTGTTGAGACATCTCTAGTAGGAAACAGACCATTGGCCACAAAAGGTAGAGTAGCTCCTATTCTGGACCTTGAAAAAATTCAACTGGTTGGAATGTGCTAAAGCTCGTAGATCCTTCTTCAATAATTTTAAGCCTTGAAAAGTCTAGTAAGGTTGGTGACTTATTTTTTAAAATGTATCATTCTTGACTTAAGGCATAATGACCCTCTAACAGTGGAAGGACATGCTTCTAATAATGATATTAGTGGTTGAGATTTATCTCTTAATGAGTCATATCGCATAGTACGTTAAGGTGTCTTAGTTGTTGTGAGAACATCTCATAATTTTTCTATGAGATCTAGGCTAATACAATTTGAACGCTGTGTGTGATGCAATTCTAAGTGACTTTAAGTAGTCATAATTTGAACGCTGAGCCGCCAGCTTTGACTCTAGTACGAAAGTTGTTGATGAGAGCTACTTACACGATATATGATATTATATCTTTTGCCCAACGATGTGCTATGGTTTTTTTTTTTTTTTTATGAAAATTGGTGGGAGATTGTTGGATTATTTAATCAAAAGTACTCTTCATATATTTTGCAAAATTGTTTTGGTAATAATTACTTCTACTGTGGACTGTTACACGTATCAAAGATTAATTTGTTTTATTTCACTTTTATTGGTTCTTAAGTGTGCATTGAAATTTGTTTATGACTACATATGGTAGAACGTAGTACCTTATCATAAAGAATAATAATGTCACTTAGTTAGACCTATATATAAAGACTATTCTTCAACTTTTTGTAAGAATTTTTTTTTTCTATGTGTGTTAAAAGTTATTTCATTTGCTACCTAGCATATTTTCGAGCTTATGTTATAAAAGACTTGGTCCTTTTATCTTTTATATTCACACGTCTATTTTTTTCTTTTTACATCCGTAGTAGAAAATTTACTTGTTAAAGCTTATACTTTCATTGTCGTGTTCACTTAAGATCGTCACAGCAATTGACATGTTTTTGTCAGGAACCGTTTGACGACGACAGACATCGGTTTATAACAGTGGACTAGTCTTTTCAAAACAGTCGGCCGTCTTTTTTTATCTTATAAAGAAGAGTCAGAGTTTATTTTTTTTCTTTGGTTTTCTCTGGAAGAACAGTCGTCCTTCACCATTCTGATTTCATGTTTCAAACAAAGGACAGGCCACGTGTCACATCCTGGGTACCTCTTTTCTTTTTAAAAGTTTTATTGATCTTCGTGCATTTAAACTTTTACCGGAAAAATTTCTTTTGCCGATATCTTAGTCATCCGATCTCCGATTGATCTGATTTTTATTTCGTTAGATTCGTATTTTTGTTCTCTTCGATTTGAGTCTACAATGACTATTTTTGAACGTCGAATGAATATTTTTTACATTTATCAAATTACTTTGTGGGTGATATTTGTGTTTGAAAGTCACTTTTAATTATCGTGACTTATATGTGACGCGCCGACTGCGATATTCGGCATGGTTTAACCATGATTTGTGATGCTTAATAATAAGCAATTGTGTATGTAACACCCACAAGTTTTGATAAATTGTGTTTGAAATTCGGCTTATTGGTTATTAACCATCTTTTGGTAACGTTAGTTATTCGTCTATGAATATTTATCTAACTCTATTTGATTAAAGGTGCTTCATTTTGGTTTGATACTATGGTCTCATTTTCATACTCACAGCAGATAAATAGGGTGTAATAATGTTTATGCACTACATATGCCTCCATGTAGTTTGGAGCAACAATTTGGGTTGGATCTGTAATGGTAATATCTCTGACTTTGTTTATTCGATCCTAAGAATCTGAGAGTACGGCAGAGGCATGCGAGTTGTAGGGTTTAATATAGGACTCAATTTAATCTTAATTTGTCTCTTCAATCTAATGTTACAGTTTCCATTTTTTTTTTAAATATTTGTCAGAAGTTTCTGTTTGTAGATACTTATTTTAATGGTTGTTTGTATTGTTACAATGGTTGGATTAATTAAGAGCAATATTAGCTTGATTTTAAATGTATTAGAGTCATGGGATGTACAAATCTGGTTCAAGTCGGTTTAACTTTAAAGTCTCGAACTCTTTCACAATCTAATTCACACCTTATAATGCAAGATGACATGAATTTCCCTCCTTGCACTTTTTGCTTTTATTTTTACCTTTTATACACAATTGTTGACCAATTAAATGAGAAGTATGGCTTAACGATTTTTCCTTGAATTATTTCTGTGATACACGGTGATGTCGTGAATTAAGGAATTTTGCTACTTGCTTATGTACATTACATTACATTACAGCTTGTGGTTATTGCCATCATTCGTGGGAAGGAGTTGAAGAATGACGGTATATGTGTGATCGAACTCCGAAGGAAAAAATCTGGACCTTGAAAAAAATCAGCTTGCTGGAGTGTGCTAAAGCTCATAGATCCTTCCTTCATAATACTAACCCATGAAAAGTCTAATAAGGTTGGTGGTTTGCACTGAAAAACCAATTTCCTCATTAAATGGCAAAAAAGAAAGATGAAAGAATTCAATGACGAAAGATATCTAAAGGAGGTATACAAGTATGACTTCAGAGTGATGAGAATTGTGGGGCAAGCCTGAAAAGAGAATAAAAATTGAGATGTCATTACTTGAGAGTTCAAACAATTTGAAAATTGTTCAACTCCTAAATTATGCTATTTGATTTAGCATATTGTAACATGCAATTATTTATGTTCATTGATCTTTTCAAGAAATTCATACTTGAATGAATTCTTTTAGACAATTTTATTTTTCATATCAATAAGTTGTGATGATTTCGGGTATTACTCGGTTAGGTGAAACATTTATATTATGATTTGAAAGATTGACACGTTGTTACTCCGTTGGTCTTAAATCAAATTTAGATGCCATATATAATGATCAAAATGAGATACAAATATAAAATTACTTCATTTTAGATAATTATGTTTATTGTAATAAACGTAGATGCCTACATGCAACGCACGTATACGCTACTACTATAACTTAAAAATGAAATCTAAGCACTACCGAGTTTAACATGATAACGAGAACCTATATGAAATAGACGGTATAATCAATAAACTTATACCAAGTACAACTTTTGGACCTTATTATCTTTTCAACAAAGTACAGGGAAATTTTCGCACACAAAGAGTTTTCGCACACAAATAACAAAAGAATGCAAGTTGCACATTCTTGTACTAATTAACATGACGAACGTACCCTCAACATTAACCATATAAACAGCTCAAAGTTGTCATGGAACTAGAGGAGTTAGAGCATCGGCGGCCATGGAACTTCACATTCTGTTCAAAGTTGTCATGTCCCTTGGTGTGTTGGGTTTCCTGGGAGTTTTTCTGCGACTGTATCATGCGTTGGTGGTCACGCCAAATAGGCTTGGGTCCCTGTTAAGGAAGCAAGGCATAAATGGACCACCACAAAAATTTCTTCTTGGAAACATCTTGGAGTTCAAGAGATCAATATCAGAAGCAGTAGCCAAGGCTGCTACCAATGGATCCCCTGCTTTCCACGATTGTGGAGCTTATGTCTTTCCTTTCCTCGATTCATGGAGGAAGCAATATGGTATGTCACGCGAAATTGTTGTAGTTTCTATGCCATGTCGTACATACATATATGTTGATATAACAGCGAATCAGTGTGTCCATTCACAAGAAATCAAGGCATCATATTGGAACTTTTTTCTTTTGTGCAGGTGATGTATACACGTTTGCACTTGGTAACACACAAACTTTAAGTGTGACTGATCCTGATATGGTGAGAGAGATAATTAAATGCACATCCTTGGACTTGGGGAAGCCTTCCAGCGATACAAGACAACTTGGCCCCTTGCTTGGCCAGGGGATTATAACCTCCAGCGGTGCTTCTTGGGCTCATCAAAGGAAAACCATCGCGCCTGAACTGTACATGGATAAGGTCAAGGTGTGTGCTTCCAAAAGTAAAAGTGAAGTGATGATCTAATAACTCCCAAACTGAACTAACTCATTGCAAGCTGGCTGGTAGTATCTGTGCAAGACAGGATGCAGTGGGTTGGTTCAATTTTGGAGTCGGGTTATTCATTCCCAAACTTAAATTAGCTTTGGAACTAGTAATTTCCGAAAATCAAAAACCCCCCTTGAATTAAAAAAAAACTCCAATTTTCTTTTTAAAAGCGATCATGTCATCTGAAAAGCGACACTACGCGTACTTGGATTCTCGTAGGGAATGTACAACCTGATTCAAGAGTCCACAGCTACATTAGTTGACACATGGGAAAGCATCATCGAGAACCAGGGTGGAATTGCTGACATTAAAGTTGACCAGCACCTGAGCTGCTTTGCTGATGATGTTATAGCAAGAGCTTGTTTTGGTAGCAACTTTTCCAGGAATAAAGAGATTTTCTCGAGGCTCGGAGCTCTCCAAGAAGTAACCTCCAAGGCACTTATGTCCGGCAATATTCTAGGGATGAGGTAACTATGATTTTCTTCTTCGACTTCAAACTACAAATTGAACTACCAAAGCTTTTTATTATATGTTTCTGGACTGATAAAACGAGATATTTGTTGGAATTGACTTTAATTCCATTTGACAAGAACCACCCACCATCTTTTACCAAGTTTGCAGTGTGATTGTTTTCATGCACACATGAACACATATCCTTTGAATGAAGGAGATATGTAGGAGGTGAAGACAAGTGAATAGTTAGCCAACATGTGGTAACTATTCACTTGTAGGCTTCTTGGTTGTTTCACATTGGCACGGATGATATATTCACCCACTTCTTTTCCTATAAAAGGAGAACTTTGCCAAAGGTTTTCAACACAACACACATGCAAACACCATTGAGAAGCATTAGCCATTGACAGCTACATTGCAGTGAGTTAGCCACAGAGAGCTAAAAAGGGTGTTAGGCGTTTAGAGCTTATGATTGTAGCTCAAATGCTAGGGTGTTAAGTGTTTTTGTAATAGTATTAGTGAGTGAGAAAAATCAAAGAGAGTTTTATTCATTGAAAGAAACAGTGACGTGAGTTTTGGATGTGTTCGGGAATTGGGTCTCAGTTGAGTAAAAGTTTCCTTGTAACTTCTCCGCTTTATAGTGCAATATTCTCGCTATTTTCTTGTGCACGTAAGCAAGAGACCGAACCACGTTAAATATTTGTGTCCATATTTTTTGCTGTGACAGTTTTTATATTTTCTCTTTTTCTTGCTGTGCTAGCTGTACGTGTTTTAGGGGTTTAAATCCCAACAATATTCATCATATTTGTTTTTTTTTTCTTTTCAGATTTCTTCCTACCAAAATCAACCGGACAGGATGGGCATTAGAAAAGGAAGTTCGAATCCTACGCCAATTCCATCCGTTTTTTGTGATCTGCTTTGGCCTCCATTTTTTGCGATCTCCTTTGGCCAATCCAACTCATGTGTATTAAAGACCCACTTGAAACAAACTCACTCTCTCTCACAGTCTCTCTGTCTCACGATGAAACCCAAATATAGAAACTCAAAAATGCCCCTGACAGAAAAGCTTGGATCGTTAAGAAAGTAGACGGATGCCCTTACTTGTTGCAAATTTGGAGTTACAGGCCCTTATGTGTAAAAATTAAACTTTGGGACCCTAAATTGAGACTTTGTGGTAGTTCCAGGGTACCTACGTGTATTTGACCCTTAATTCAATAATTGTAAAACTTTTTGAATTGTGTTTAAATTCCTCAAATATTGACATGAGTTAGTAAACCTGAGAGTTATAAGGATGGTCTGTTGGTTGGGTTAAACTGGTATCTAGATGAACTAGTCAATGTACATATGCATATGTAAAGCGTATCGAGCACTGCCGGGTGGCCTTGCTATAATGTACTGCTCATCTTCAATATTTTCTATTTTTTTTTATACCTGAAGTGTTATTGAATAACTACTGATTTAAGAGATTGAGATGATACTCGTCCTTATGTTTATATGTATTGCAGTGATTTCATCAAAAACAAAATCCCTTGAAAAGATGTTATTGGACTTGAATGTGAAATCGTTCGTATTGTTCGTCTATCTCGAAATGTTGTGTTTTATTGAAAATACTCTTTAAAATGTTTGTTTGACTTCAAATGAAAAATCGTGCGAATCGTTTTCGTGTTTTTAAAATATTTGATCGACCTTACTGGGCTCTCAAAATCTCACTCTTCTTTGACTTCCTTTTTGTAGGTAGTGACCAGTGTTAGATTACTAGAAACTGGACTAGAGGCTAGCGAGCGAGTGAATTTAAGTTACCGAGTTTTCTATTAGAACCCCTGCGTGGGTGAAGAGTATTGTTTAAATTTTGTAGGACATCGATTTGATATTTTTTATTATGACAATCAATTGAGAGTATGATTTCATTAAATGTTAGTTGCTCTGATGATGGTTGTCCACTTTGGGTTATGAGGACATTATTCTCTTAGTGTATCTAATCGAGTGAGTGTCTAACGTTCCGGATTTCCGGGATGTTACAGGAATCATCAAACAGGTTTGGAGCACTAGTACCTTCATTAGGTACTAAATTGAGATTAGGTTTAAGATATTCCTCACCTTCACTTAAAATTTCTTCACGATTGTGAGATTCAAGGAGAAAAACATTGTAACGACCCGAAAATTTGGAGCATTAACACCCTGAACTTCCAGAGCGTTAAACCACTCACTCGATCGATCAATCGCTTAATGACATAAAATCCTCGATTCAACAAACAACTTGGAATGTATATCAAAGCTTCTATTTTAATCCGTGCAATAATTCAAATTTAAAATAAATGGTCATAAACGAAAAGTGATGAACCAAACAGTTCACCCATGCAGGGGTTCTACTAAATAAAATAATCATATATAGATCCAGCTCCTTGCTCAATCTCTAAACCCATCCCCAAGCAACCTACTGGTGATCATTACCTGCAGAAGGGAATCAAATGAGGATGAGCTTTTGAGAGCCCAGTAAGGTCAATCATTACCTACGATTCGACAATTTTTTGAATGCAGTCAAATGACAATTTTAAAAGGGATTTTAAATAAAATCAAAGCATCTCGATATAGATATCGGGAAGAGTATCAAATCAATCCCTCAATTCAATAGGCATTTCAAAATATTTCAGATACGCTAAAATATAAACAGATAACATTGAACATGAATAGTACATATTTGTGAAGCCACCCCAGCAGTGCTCAAATCCAGATACAAAGTACATATGTATAAAACTAGTCCACTTAAATACTAGTTGTAACCCAAACAGAACAAACCAACCTTATAACACTCACATAATAGACCATCCTTGTAATACCTCAGAATCACTATCTCATGTCAATATTCAGAAGAAATACGCATAATCCAACATGTTGTATAATGCTCGAATCAACAAAACATATGAGCATTAATGGAAGTTTCAAGCGATCGCTTTAAGGTCTAGGATGGGTTTCATGGGCAATGCAAAACATTTTTATCGTAATTAAGAAATATCGGAGTCCAATGAAATTCGATAACAATAGAGAATAAAACATACACGGTCAATTTAATGAAATTGGGTTTCGGATAAAATCTCTTACCTCGATCCAAGCTATGCGAAGCTAAACAACCTCGATCGACAATCCTTTGAATTAACCTAAATCGGGCAAATTATTTATCAGAACACAATCCATGCTAATATACTGAAATCCTAATATGAACTACCCAACAATACTCATTTCTAATCCTAGAATGAGGTAACGCAAAGCGGGCCCCACACACAGCCAACTAGTTTGAAAACCCGACACACTCCTTGAGGCTCAACAATAACCCAAAATTGATATTAATTCTCATAAAATATTTTAATGGCTTAAAACAGAAATATAAATTAAAAATATAAAATTTTCAATATTTTTGAATATTTTCAAATTAAAATTAATTTATTTAAATGCAATAAAAACCCATAAAGAGCAATAATTATTTCTAGCTGAAAATAAAGTCCCATAATTTTTGTAACAGCTTCAAAATATATATCAATTGTAGAAATTAAAATTAGAATTTAAAAAGCATTAAAACTAATTTTAAATTATTCATTTTGCTAAATCAAATGTGATACGGTAATGATACCAAATCAACTCTAAAAATTATCGAACTTAAACTCAGACTTCGTTATACCATAAAAACTTTACTATAATGTTTTTGGAATTAATCACGAATTTTAAAGACTCCAAACGAATTCTACAATTATGAAATTACAGAAAATATTAAAAATACATACTATTTCAGAAAATTATAAACTTTTGCCAGAAATTCTAATATAGCCTTAGGTACCCTACTGTAAAATTTTACACACTAACAGTCACTATGTTCTATCCAATGCACGTGTCAAACGTGACGCGAACTCGTGGTACACCTGTGCAAGCACAGAGTACCACACAATCTGCACGTACCCACAAAACCCACCTCATCTTCTTCCTTCTCTGCACCCTTAAACCCACGATCACCCAACACACAAACGCCTATTACAATCACAACACACATACATATACACACACAAGACACACCATATAAACCCACATATACACACTGCAGCTTCACACACACACACATATACACACAGACACACGCACAGACTGCCTTCATGGCAGCCCTCTCCCTCACACACATATCATACAAACACACGCACACAAGTTGCTTCGGTAGCCTTCCCTCCCATATACACACGCACAAACCCAACACAAACTTAAGGAGACTGCATTCGCAGCAGTCCTCCCTCTCCCAAACACCCACACATACACACATAAACACACTCACGACTGTCTTTGCCGTAGCCACCCCCTTCACTACACACACACAAACGCAAGCACTCACTGCCTCAAGGCACTGTGGCTGCTCACCTAAAATTTTCAGCCCCTACACACACATACACGAGCATATAGTCAAGGTTACCATGGTTGTAACCTTCTCAAATCACACCCATACCCCTCACGGCAGAGTCTCTTCTCATGGCCACTCACACACACCTTGCACAGCCGTTACTCCCCACGGACACCCCTTTACAGCCCCCCTCATACAACACCTCTCACACAATCAGTTGCTTATATGTAAAATGTGTATGCATATATATATATATATATATATATATATATATATATATATATATATATATAACTCTATGACACAACAAAACTTACCAAAAAAATTAATTCGATCGCCGAAAACATTTTTCTTTTCTTCACCCTCCCTCTATCTCTCTCTACCTTGTTGCAGAAGAAAAAGAAGCGAAAAGTTTAGGGACGGCTGGTCCCCTAACGCATATATGCATACAAAAAAAAACCCTAAAAGAAAAAATATCAATCCCCCCCCCCCCCCAAACTTTTGATATTTTTTCAAAGTTTATCCAAAACTTTTTAATATTACGGAAAAAGCCCAAAACGACTATTTACGATAAATTAATGTACTAGAAAAAAATTTAATGGGGTATTACATACTCCCCACCTTATAAAAATTGGGTCCTCGAAATATCACATATCGGTAGTATCAATAGATAAGGACAGGCGTTGTAACAACCCGATACTTTTTCTGATCTGATTAGAAATTTTAGCGGCGAATATATTTTTAGCGTCGATATTTTTTTTCAGTTTTATTATTATTTTTATTTAACAACTCCTAGCGACGATTAGTGTAAGCTGGGTCATGTAACAACCGCTATATTTTTTTTTTTATTTCCTAACTTGGACCGCTTTGAGATAATAAAAGTTCTGGGTAAAAATTAGAATATCTAACGAGAGCTTAGGGGCTTTTTGGTAGTTTTCTAATTTAGGGTTTATTTAATTACATATATAAGATCCTGTTGGAGCAGCCGTCCAAGCTGTTTCTTCTCCTTCTGATATTCGAATGCGGCATAGGCGTAGAGAGAAAAGAGAAAGAGAATTTTACAGAGAAGGGTGTGTGTGTTCGTGAGAAATGGAGAGAGAGTGATACAGAAAAGCAAAGAAGTCTCGGCAGGAAGAAAAGAGAAAAGGGAAAGAGAAAGGGAGAAAGAGAAAGCTGACGAGGACACCTGCGATTGGAATTTGGTGCCGGAAATACGGCAATTTTGAGTTTTGATTTCGGTAAGCGTCGATTCCTTTTTCCTCTTAGTTTACACTATTTTAATGTGTGTTTGAAGAGCTGTGATGTAGCCTGTAGGGTGATACAACTGTGTGTGTATTGTGGTTAGAGAGAGAGAGAGAGAGAGAGAGAGATCAGCCATGGAGTTGCCATGGTGCTTATGCGTATAGAAGGGCTGCTGCGTGAGAGTGACTGTAGGTGAAGAGGGGCTGAAATGGTTGCGAGTGAAGGTGATACGGGACTGTTGTGTGGTGCTTGTGATGATTGTGTTGTGGGTGAATTAAGGAACGAAAGAGGGATGTGGGTGTTGTATAGATGTCTGCAATGGTGCTTTGAGGTGTTGGCTGTGTAGTGTAGAAATGGGGGATTGGGCAGCCGTGTATGACTGCCGTAAACCTGTAATTTCGGCGTCGTTATGGTTCGGCAAAAGGGGTTGCGTGGCTAGCCAAAGGCAGGTTGAGGTGTGTGGATTAGGATGTGTATTTGTGGGAGTGCCGTGTATGTGTTTGTGTGAGCATGGGTGTAATGGACAACAAAAGAAGAGTATTGCCATGGTTGTATGCGGCTATGCAGAGTGTGCGTGCGGCTGTTTGCAGGTGGTTTAGAGTGTAATTGATGGAAGCTGCATATATGTGTGGGAGTATTGTGGGCTCATAGTTGCTGTGTATGTGTGTTTTGTGATTAGATGGTGGGTAAAGTGCTCAGGTGTGCTAGTGTGTATGTGTGTTTTGGGGATCTGCCGAGAGAAATGGAGAAATTGGCAGCCATGGGCTGCCGTATGAGAGAGAGGGAAAGTAATGGCCGTGTGTTGTGTATTTTTTATGTGCATGTGAGTTTCAGAAAGTGGGAGAGAAATGGGCTGTGTGTGTGTAGCTGTGTGAATACGTGTGTGGAATGGTTGACTAAGTGGGAATGGCTTTGGAAGGTTGCATGGGTAGTCAGTGGGAAGAAAGAAAAAGAAGGAGAACAGAAGACCCACTGCCTCACTGCAGTGGGTGTGCAAAGGTAGGTGATGCGCATGTATGGGGTGTGAAAGTGTGTGTTTGTGTGAGTTTTAAGGTGTGCCTTAGTGTATGTTTTTATGTATATGGTGGGTGTAGCAGCTGTGCTTTGTGTGAAGGAGTGGGTGTGTTATAGAGTGTTATAGAGAAAGGAGAAGAAGAAGGTGAAACGGGTTGCTGGGCACAGGCAGATTGGGTAGTTCATGGGTGTACCTCAGTTAGCGTTAGGTATGATATATGCATAGGATGGCGTACAATGATCTTTAATACGTAAAATTTTAAAGTATGGTACCTTAGGCTATGCTAGAATTTTTGGCAAACTTTTATAATTTTCTGAAATCATATGTATTTTTAATATTTTATGTAATTTCAGATTTGTAAAATTGTTTTGGAGACCTTAAACCCAGAAAATGTTTTAGGAAAAATTATAGTAATGTCTTTATGGCATAAGAAAGACTCAGTAAAAGTTTTATGATTTTTTTTGGGGTTGATTTGCTATGGTTTCCGTATCGCATTATGTTTAGCAAAACGAATATTTGAAAAATAGTTTTAATGCTTTTTAATTCCTGATTTAAATTTCTATGATCTTTATACATATGTTTAAGCTGCTACAAAAAAATTATGGGACTTAGTTTGCAGCTGGAAGTAATTATGGCAATTATTGGGTTTTTATTGTATTTAAAGAAATTATTTTAATTCGAAAATATTCAAAAATTCAGAAAATTCATATTTTGACTTATTATAATGTTTTAAGCTATACAAGTATTTTATTTTAATTTATAATAAATTTAGAATACGGTTATGCATTAAAGAGCGTACCGGGTTCTCGGTTAAGTTGGCCGTGTGCGAGGCGCGCTTTGAGTTGTGTGATTCCGGGGTTAGAGGTGAGCGCCGTTTGGGTAGTTTATATTAGGTTTATAGTATTGTAGTATAGATTATGTTCTAACATATGGATTTGCCAATCTAGGTTTATTCAAAGAACTATAATCGAGGTTGGTAGCATCGCATAGCTTGGACCGAGGTAAGGGATTTCTATCCGAACCCCATTTCGTTATTCTGTTTTCAAATGCTTATAGAACAGTTTTACAAACTAAATTGATTCGATTTTATGCTGATATAAAAGTTGTTTTGAAACTGTCAATGAAAGCCTAAATTGAGCCTTATAGCGATCGTTTGGAATTCTTAAATTGTTTACTCTTATCTGTTTTATCGATTCAATTATCATAAAATGTTTTGAAATTTATTTATTGTTTCTCAATGTTGACATGAGTTAGTAACTTGGGAGCCATAAGGATGGTCTGTATTGTTGGCGTTATAAGGATGGTCTGTTGGATGGGTTTAACTAGTACCTAGATGGACTAGTCAGTGTACATATGCATATGTAAAGCGATCGAGCACTGCCGGGGTGGCTTTGCTTCTGTACTACTCATGTTCAATGTTTCATGTCTATGTTTTATTACACTTGAACTGTTTTGAATATTATCCATTCATGCTTTATTATATCCAAAGTGTTTCAAATGACTATTGTATAAGGGATTGAGTTGAATACTCATCTCTATGTTTATATCGTATTGTGTAGTGATTTCATCGAAAGCTAAATCCCTCAAAAAGTTGTTATTGGACTTGAATGTAAAATTGTTCATTTTGTTCATCTTTGTCTAAGTGTTGAATTTCATCGAAAATCCTCTTCAAAAGTTTTATATGAAAAATCGTCTGTATCGTTTTGTGATTTTAAATCTTTGTGCGACCTTACTGGGCTCTCAAAAGCTCACTCCCCTTTGACTTCATTTCCGCAGGTAATATCGAACAATAGATCGCATTGGGTGTGGAATAGATCCGAGCGCAGGAAAGAGAATTTAAGTTTCAGTCTTAGTCTTTAGAACCCCTGCGTGGGTGAATATGGTTATTTGAAGTTTTCAGACTTAGAATTGATATTTCATTTGTGACAGTCTCCTGAGAGTATGATATAAATTGATGGTTTAGCTGCTCTGACCACTTGTGATAGTATCCTGATGATGACTGTCCATTGGTTATGAGGTTATCATTGTCTTAGTGAATTGATAGATTGAGTGTCTAACGTTCCGGAAAATTCCGGGATGTTACAGGCGTTGCACATGGTATCCTCTGGCTCCCAAGTAGCCTCCTCTGAGGTATGATTCCTCCATGAAACTTTTACCAATGGTATCACTTTACTCCAAAGAACTTGATCACGCCTGTCTAATATTTTCACTGGCACCTTCTGATAATTGAAGTCTATCTAAATATCATCAGGACGGTGCTGCAACACATGAGTCGGATCATGAACGTACTTTCTCAAAACTGACACATGAAACACGTTGTGGACATGAGCCAAATCCGGAGACAATGCCAGACGATACGCTACTGGTCCAATCGTCTCAAGAATCTCATAAGGACTGATATATCTACGGCTGAGCTTGCCCCTTCTTCCTAAAGCTCATCACTCGCTTCCAAGGAGAAATCCTCAAAAAAACTCGATCACCAACAATAAACTCCAAATCCCACGTACACTTAGAGGCATACATGCACTGTCTGTCTTGTGATGCTCTCATGCGTGACCGAATCGGGTCAACCTTCTCATAGGTCACCTGAACTAACTCCGGCCCAATGAGCCTACGCTCATCGACCTCATAAAAGCCTCGAAAGGCGCTGTAACGCCCCAACTTAGGGTTATCTCAACCCGGCTGGAGCATTACGACACATCAGCTAATCACATCATTCTGATAATAAAAATCATTCTAACTCACTTGGTAATTAAACCATATCATACAAAATTAAAAAGTTTACTTTTCAAAACACACCTAGCAAGCTCTCTACCAGATATCAGAGTTAACATACTGTTCTATTCAAATACAACTTAATTCACAAATGTACAAGTGTCCCCTTGCCCGTCTTCTCACCGTACCTCACGCCTGGCTCAATAAGATAATCAAAGCCATTTAATGTAACTTTCAACTCAAGAATATTGATAATGCACGCTATTACAATTCAATCACATTAAGCAGTTCTACATGTGCACTTTACACATATCACACGTTCACACTTAGTTGAGCATTACAAGAGTTTACCATTCCCGAATTTAGTCCCATCAATAGACCATCCTTATGTCACCACACCTGGGATATAAGTTCACAACCTTTGCCTCGGTCAATGGCAAAGTAACCGAAATAAATGAACTCCAATACTGCCTCAGGTAACAATCGGAGATACAAATGTTCGGCTCATACGGTGCACCGCTACTCAAACACAATCAAATCAACCCCCAATAATTTGAATGGGGTAACATAGTAATCATCAACAATACATCAACCAGCCCTTACAATGAAAGGATGTAACATGGGAACATGTTCATGTGCAAGCAAACAGATCATTTCATACATGTAATTGTTGTAATCTCCATTTAGTTGCACTGTAAAACTTAGCTATCAAATATTTAGTCACTTTCATCATGTAACATCATCTTCATAATATCCTGAACATGTAATGTAATAATTTATATTCAGCAAATGAGCTTCAATTATAGCACTTAACAAACATGTACAAAATCATATTTTAACCATGTCTTGTTTAACATAATTCCATAATTCACATGTATCATTACCTATTTCATGTCTTCCATAATTTCCAATATGTTAACCATTAATAGATTCAAACAAGTATTCAAAAGTTTGACAAAGAATTCATACTAAAATAATTACGCTAACATAGCATATATCCATATTCATGTCTTAAAAGCCCATTAAAAAGCTTTAACTATCTTACCTTAAAGAAGAGATGAAAGAACCAAATTTTTAGATTTGAAACACCTTCAAATACTCCTCAAAACACGTTCAAAACACTGTTTGAAGCTCACAGAAACTTTCCAAATCACCTGCTTAAGGTTCCCTTTAAAAAACAAGCCTTAATTCTAGATTTTGTAAGGTTTTTGGTTGATTTTCTTGCAATTTTTTCTTAAAAACGAGGTAAGAGGTTTTAAGCATGTCAATTCAGGTCTTTTAAATCAAATTAGAAGAAAGTAGGAGGTGTCAAGTAGAGGTGAAGAGGTGGAGAAGTGAAGCACGACGAGGCTCTAAGCACGAGGTGGCAAGCCACGGTTGTGCCACCTAGCAAGTACGACATGTCGTGCTAGTATGTTGACACATCAGAAGCACGCGGTGGCACAATTCTGTGCAAAAAGTACAAACAATTCGCAGGCAGTCCGGTCAACAACCAATTACTCCCAGCTAGAGTTTTTACCCTTTTTTTTTGTTTCCAACTCTTCTAAAAAATATTTTTAGTCATTTCAAGTGATCATTTAAAGTTTCTAAACATCAAATACTCTTTTTTCCATTTCTAGCACTTTGTTCACCTTCTTAGACAATTTACTCAATTCAAGGTGTTTAACATTTAAACATACATTTAAATATGGTATCATGCATAATTCATCATAACCATTTTCACATAGAATGATACATCTAATCTTACTTAAAATATATAATCAAAGCATATGAAATGTTGGGTTCTCATAGGCACTATCTGGATACTGGCATGATATATAAGTGTTAATGTACGTAAACTCAATTAGGGCAGATGGGTATCCCAACTAACCTGAAAATCCATAGCGCAAGCCTCAGCATGTCATCCAAATTCTAAATAATCCACTCTGACTAGCCATCAGTTTGGGGATGAAAGGCGGTACTAAATCTCAAATCAATTCCCATAGCGCGAATGCTTGTGTGCCTTGCACGTTGAATCTCCATTCTCATAAGCGTGTTTTGCACTATTTTACATGTGTGCTTGCATGCTCTTCATGTTTGTTTCCCTATCTCGGGGTTACCCCCCAATCATATTACATTATTGAGGGTAACCCCAATCAAACAAACGGTAATTAAATTTGAAAGACCGGTTCTAGCCTTTCCAGACGTTCAGAAGGCATTAGAAAGAAAGATGGACGCATGCCTTCCTTTCATCACAACTGCATGCTTTTGAAAGAAGGCATTATCGAGGTCTTCCTTTTAGTACCACATCTAGTCCCTTGTTGCCAGAAGCAACACTATCTTTTTTTTTATCAACTTTATAAGTTAAGTTGATTTATCTCACTCCGTCACTCAATGATCAACTGTCTTACACATTTTTGGCTTCGGTTTTGAGTGACCCTTACACACAGACAAGTACCCACGACATCCACCTCCTTCCTCTCATAAGCACCACAACACACACGCCAAATCCCCCTTCTTGCACACCGTTACACCCACATCCGTCCACCTGTAAACAGCCATACACAACCGCCCATGGCTGCTCCATTTCAGTCCCTCACTTATAATTAAACACGGTAGCCATGGCTGCCCTTAATCCCCTTCACGCACACTCACACACTCGGCAGTCGTGCAGTTCCTTTTTGCTCTTTCATTACACCTACAAACACACCCAAAACTAACACTACACAAACACATAAAAGTACCCATTTCCATTTCACGAACCCACAACACACTTGCTGTGCAAAATAGCCCCTCCTTCTTCTCAAACACTCCCCATACACACATATTCCTCACAGTTCTATACTTGCATATAAAAATATAATTGTAACACCGAGAAAAAGGCTTACCGAAAAAAATGATCTACTTTGCCGAATTCCGTCGTCGGTCCTCTGTGTATGTGTGCGCGCGCGCTGTAGCCGAATGGGAATTGTTTTCCTTCTCTATTGAGACCCAAAATGACTTAAGGCCGAAAAGACTTAATTTTCTCACTAATTCCCCTCCCTTGTTCCCTCTCTTTTGCTTCCAGAAAAAAAAAAGATTTGACTAGGCTTAAAAATCTGATTTTGTGATTTTTCACTTATTCTATATTTCCAATTTAAGTTTAATTTTTTTTAACTAGCCTCGCTTCACTAATTGTCGCTAAAGGTTTTCAAAAAATATATATAAATATCGTTTACGCTAATCGTCACTAAAGACCTGAATCAGTATAAAAAGCGCTTTAACAGGTGTAATGTCTATGACAGAGAAGAATATATGATCAAAGATTGAAAAAGTCAACTTACTGGCCAAAATTTGGCCTGTTCATCTCTTAATTAAATAAGATTAGAAAAGATTCTTAAGGAAGAGGTTATTGTATTTTAGGACATTGAGTCACTCGCTCACTCCCGACTATGCTCATTCCCTCATGCTTTTTGGGCTTATGGGTATGAGCTAGGAGTACGATCACTTATTGACTACTAGAATAGTACTCCCTCCGTCTCGAAAAAACTGATTATATTTTCTTTTTGGGTCGTCCCACAAAAAGTGATCACTTCCAAATTAGGAAAGATTCTATAAGTATTTTTACATACTTACCATTTTTATACTTTTTTTATTCTATTTCTCTCACCATATTTAATTCCCTACCAACTCATTTTCTCTTTCCTGGCCTACCACTTTACACTTTTTTATTCTATTTCTCTCTCCACATTTAACACTCTACCAACCAATTTTCTCTTTCATGGCCCACTCTCTTCCCCTCTCTCTAAAGGGTAAAATGGGAAAGACACAAAATATATAACCTAAATTCTTAATATACGTGCAAAGTGAAATTGATCACTCTTTTAGGGACGGAGGGAGTATTATAATGAGAAACCCAGCTCGAACTTCCTTTATCCTGAATTTTGGGAAATTATTGCCGTTAATTCGGTAAGAATATCTAAAAAGACAGATAGAATACACTAGATTTCCAGAATTATTCCCAAGTCACTTCCAAATTAAAGAAGTTAAAATGCATAAAGGATCAATCACAAATCAATTCTGAATCGTCTATATCAAGTTAAAATCTCTTCACTCAACTAACTAGATTGATTTAACCAACTGGACCGAACCTTAAACGAACTGGGTGCCCAGTGGACTGGACTGAACCACTCATTAGATTTGACTTAATTAAATCATGCTCATTATATGTTACTAGGCGTGGACTAATAATAATAATGAACTTAATTGACAATAACGTCGAGTGTCTACAGAACCCTTTAGTGAAGGAGATTACCCTTGAGCGAACATCACCAAAAACAATGATTTTTTTAGCACAAAAGCAAAAAGACCACAAGATCTGTGACAGACTAAAAAAGTTAGACCTATATGAGGTTTTGTAATGCTTCCTACATATTCTTGGGAAAACAATTTAAACCAACGTATTTCCAAAACGGCGGGGGTATCACTCAAAGCTGGTGCCAATAGCAACGGTCATTGGTCGTCAAGCAATATCAAAAGAGGAAGTGAAGTTGGATCTCATCTGGAGCCGGAGCCAACAATAGCAACGATTGGTCACCAGACCAGATGAGGGCCCACCCCTAGAAGTCGGAGCCAATAGTAATAGTGTTTAGTCTTCTAAGAATACTAAAAGAACTCATGCATAAGAACTGGAACCAATAGTAACAACAATTGGTCACTTAGACATAAGGCACACCCATAGAAGCCAGAGCCAACGGCAATAACGATTCATCGTCTATGGATAGTGAAATGTCATGTGTAAGAGCCAGAGCCAATAATAACGATGATTGGTCGCTTAGACATGAACATGGAAGCACATCAAGAAGCCGGAGCCGATACTAACGATGATTGGTCGCCTAGATGCACCAAAGACTTATAACTAAGAGTCAGAGCCGAAGTAACAATGATTGGTCGCTTACCCATATGAATGCACCCCTAAAATTTGGAGCCAATAATAATGACGATTATTTGTTTAAGGATGCAAAGCTCACCGTCTGAAGCTAGAGCCAACAATAACAACAATTGGCTGCTTAGGCAAACGAGGGGATCAACATGTCTAGAAGTGGAGCCAACAGTAACGATAATTGGTCATCTAAACACATTAAGGTTACAACTAAGGGCCGGAGCCAACAGTAACAACAATTGGTCGCTTAGCCATAAAGGTAAAAGCATATATAAAGAAGTACATCTAGAAGCCAGAACCGACAACGCTTGAGAGCGACTGGTCATCTAAATACACTGAGAATAGCTGCAGAGAAGTCACTCAAAGCTGGAGCCAACAATGCCTAAGAGCAATTGGTCATTGAGTGACGGAGCAAGATCTCATCTTCTAAAGTTGACCCGAAAGAGAAATGTTGCTCCTTGCAACAAGGTATTAGATGTGGTACTAGCCTTACACCGTGCACATCGAACATCTGAGCAACAGAATCACCCAATCAAATTGATAAATAACCCCAGAACATGGAAGAAAACATGCAAAATCAGTGCATACATGCATAGAAGAAGAAATATTTTTTTTTAAAAGCATAGGCAAATAAGCTAGAAACAATGCAAAACACACAAGCAGGAAAAAGAGCAAACTTATGAAAAGTAAGACTAAGCAAGCATGCAAGGCACACACGTCCACAAAAGACCCAAAGTTATCAGACAAAGGAGATCACGAACATGCAAGACACACGGCACATAAGCACGCAAAGTATAAAAACAATGGTCAGATTTCCCTATACTATATAATCAAGGCAATGCAACTTCCAGTTGCTGCTGGAGAGGTCGCACCAATTTTTTTTTCTGATGCCAACTGGACTAGTACTGGAACTGGACTGAGACCAGACTAGACTAAGATTGGAACCGGGATTAAGACGGGGCTGAAACTGGACTGATGTTGGACTTAAACTGGAACTAGGGCATGGATTGGAATTCAAACTGGGACTGGTGGAGTAGCGCTGGACCGGGACTAAACAAGAACTCAATTCTACAGGCTATCTGTGTACTAACCTAAATTGAATAGCTACACCGATAGACGTTGCCTACATACCTTCGCCGGGAGGAAATGTAGTTTAAACTGGATCTGGATAGAAGAATGTGCGTGACTTCCACGTACCAACTTGAGTTTAGGGTTAATATCCTCAGGCATGAAACTTGACTAGAAAAATGACAAGTGAAAGGCTGGAAAGATAAGTTGACTCTCGTCCGAAGTCAAGAAGGGTTACGAGCATGACTAGAGAGTCACGAGAGTCACAACAGAACTCAGACTAACTTATTTACTTATTTTTCTTAATTTTCATTTTTTTGTTTTTATTATTTTATTAATTTTTAAAAAAATGTTTTGAAAACTAAGAGCAGGAAGTTCAAGCCTAGGACCTAGGCTTAGACAAAACAAAAACAAACACTAATCATGACTGTTGGAATATGAGAATCACATAAAGGCCCTTGGCAAACTGCATGCGGATGAAACTGACCATGCAATTGACATGATGAACTACGACGGATAATATCTTAACTACAAGGAGAGCGGAATCACAAGGAGCCCCTAGACAAGATGCATATAGGTCGTAGAGACATACACTATCTTGACTGTCATGAGGGGGGGGCATCACATAGAGCCCCTAGACGAAATGCACGCAGACAAAACTGACAATGCAATGAGCCAGATGAAGATGGATACTATCTTGATCGTCAGGAGAAAGGAACAAATGGGAGCCCCTAGACAAATGATGCTAACAAATGCAACACACTGGATGAGCTAAGACATACTTTTATCGTGATTGTCAGGGGAGGGGAATCACAGGGTGTCCCTAGGCAAAAATGCATGCAGACAAAGCTGACCATGCAATGAACCGTTTGAATGAAAGATAGACATTATCACAACTGTCACATAGAGGGGAATGGCATGGAGCTCCTAGACAAGAGTGCATACAGATGATGCTGAACGTGCAATAGGATGGGTGAACGAAAGGCAGACACTATTACGACTAATTATGAGAGGAAGATTATATGAAGTCTCTAGATAAAAATGCATGCATACAATGCTGACCATGTAATAGGCTGGATAAAACAAGTGTAGACGCTATCATGAATGTTTGTAGTAGAGAATCGCAAGGAGCCAACTAGGTAAAAACATTAAGATCGATCAAGAGAGAGAGAGAGATATAATCTTGACCATCAGGAGACGGGAATAACATAGAGCCCCTAGACAAAAAAAAAAAACTCACGGTGACAGACATCATCTTGACTGTCAGTAAAGAGGAATCACAACGAGCCCTTAGATATAATGCGTGTAGACAAAACAGACACTGCCAAAGGGTAGAGAAAGACAAACGATATCCTACCTATGATGAGAGGAAAATCATTGGGAGTCCCTAGACAAAGATGCATATGGACGATGTTGACTATGTAATGGACTGAGGAAAGACAGACACAATCATGAGTGGCAGGAAAGAAAATCATACAGAGCCCTAGAATAAGGTGCAAATAACTCTAATGAAAGGACAATCATATGGAAAAGCCCCTTAATGACATTGACAAAGATAATATCCTTTCACAATTCAAGAGCATGTTTGAATGGAATATATGTTGAATGCCCAATATGATAAATCGTCCAATCACTTCAAGAACTATTATATTTTTCTTTTGCATTTTGTCATCTAAGATTTAAGATTATGGTACCCACTCTGTTGACACGTCTATTTCTACCCAAAAAAAGGGAAGACCAAAGATGTTTTTTTTAATCGAGAAGCATTTCGATTCCTTATCATTAACTCTCATTTATCTTCACAAGAAAAGTTACTTCATCACTTAAACACTTAAGTTTGAATCCTCAAGGCTATCACGAAAAGGTTGGGCCCAAAAGGTGGACAGTGATGATTTAGGTGCATGAGTTGTGGGACTGATGTGTATGTTTTGGGATTATATAAGCTACGAAACTAATGGGATCTTGGCCAATGATTATCCAAAACTTCAATATGTGTGATTAGGCTGGACAAAAATGATGAAGATGACTTTATATATGCGACATTATGTAGGCCAGGGTATAGGCTAAGAGATGAATGGTAATAAGGCTCAAGAACTCAAACATGAAACCAAAGCCCCTAATGTGTGCCTTTAGAGACAGAGCCTAGAAGGTGACTAAGTTGCCTATGTATCCCCATTGGGGGAATCATGTCGGACGTAGTTCAAATCGGATCTGCTGAATATTTATTCTTCAAACTCAATCAACGGCAATTTCATGCACTGAATTTCGATAACCATTCTTCAATCCCCTATATTTCCACATTTTTCTCTTCTTTTTCTTTTTCTTCTTTTGCCTTTTTCAATTCCTTTTCTTTTTTTCGAGATAGAACAAATGATCATCATAATTTCAATCATCATCTATCTTCAAGACGTTTATTTCTATGAGGGAGAACCCTTTTCCACGTTGAGTTGGCTTTGCAACAATACTTGGTTCATAGGCATACACCACAAGGGGACTACCTGCCCTAAGGTTATATAAGCTTCCAAAAAGAAAGGTTAAACTGTTTAGGCACAAAAGGCTAGCAAGTGAAAAAAATATAGTGTAGGGTAATCAGGATGATACGTGGTGGCCAAACTTTAGCCTTCAATCATCGCTAATGCTCATTTCAAGGAAGACTCATGCAAACCTACACACACACACACACACACTCTCTCTCTCTCTCCCTCCATACCCTAACTTTTGCCTAGACTGCGCTTTTTAAGGTTTTCGGTCTAGCGGACTTTACTTATTCTCCCTATTTTCTTCGGATGAATGGTCCAAGCTAGGAGATTAAGTGAGCTTTGATCAGGAGAAATCCTTGACGTCGATATGAAACCTCGTTATCTTTGAGGATTTGACTTGGTTGTGGTGAATGAGCAGTTTGCCAAGAAAAGAAGTTACGGCCTTTTCTTGATAATCTCTTGGATTTTTACTCGAATGATTAGATTTCAAACCAAATTCTTCCATTATGTTTTCTGACATTCAATTTCAAAGTAACTGAAACTCTAATTTTTAAGCTTGAAAATATAGGGATGACTACCCTAAGTGCAAATAAGAAGTGTCAACGAGATAAACCGCTAGTCTTAAATTCAAAATCATCTCCTACAGAATATCCGTGGTGATTGGTTAATTATGAATTCAGCCGATATGAAATTGGGTAACTCTCTCTTGCTTTATTATCCTCTCGACTTGCCAAAGATGGACTCCTAGACTTATTGGAAATACAAACTCTATTTGACTCAAACCCTAAAAGAGAAGTTTAAGAGAATTTTTTTTTACTTTTGTTTCTTTTTATTCATCCTCAACTGCATCAGGCTAAATCGGCAAACAAAGAGTAAGTAAAAATAGCGTCACATTAACAATCAAAATACCAAGTCCAAAAAAGGTAATCTCGAAAATGCTAGGAAAACCATCCAAGCTTCCTGCTTGACATCGGGAAAATCGTTTACCATCGATCTGAGAGGTAACAGGTTTTATCTCATGCTGGGGTGATCTGGCTAACAATATTTTCCTTTTAGTCGAGTATAGAAAGATCTAGCACCTAAAAAGATGTCTCATTTATGCTCAGTGAGATTATGTCTTCATATTGGGTCGGCAGAAGTGTTTACTTCACCTTTATCAATAAAATATTGGATAGCATGATGGAGAATAATGCACTTTTCTATTTGACGACCGGCTCTTTGATGATAAGCATAATGAGGTTGGGCATCGTATCCTTCTGCTAGAACAACCGATGCAGGAGTAGGTGGCAACATCGCAATCAGACCTTATTTTAGCAACTGTTTAAAGACTTTTGTCATCGGTGCATTTAAATGGGTGAACCATCATCGTGACTTAGGAACGGCTTCCGGGTGACACTACTTGTTGAGACCTTGCACTTTTGACGTTATTTATGCTAGCTGGCTTCGGCAGAGCATTGGCGTTCCTCCCACCGACTTGGTATCCACTAGACTTAGTTTCTCGAGGTATGGTTACCTTATTGATAGAATCTTTAACTTCTATAAGGCATCCTATTAGTGTTTTGAACGGAAAATGATAGTGCCAAAAAAGATACTCGTGGTACACCGGTAGCAAGTTGTTCCTTATCGTGTTAACATGTTCCTTTTGACGGGCGGTTGACCATCAAAGCGGCCTGGTTCCTCCATTGCATTATGAAGGTTAAGACTGACTTCTTAGGCTCTTGTTTGGTAGTCTCTAAGTCTCTTCGAGTAAAATCCAAATCACTATTGTACTGGTACTAAGTGACAAATTCTCACACCACACCTTCCCATGTTTGCACTCTTAAATTGTCGAGGGTGCAAAACTATTGAGTTACAGCTTCAGTCTAGGTTCGGGAAAAAAACTGAGCCAACTGATTCTCGTTAACTGCATGAAAGCTAATGCACACAAATACATTTTCACCTACATCCGCGGATCAGTCATCCCATCGAATTTTTCCATATCTGGCATTTCAAATTTCATAGAGAGTTTATCCTCCGTACTCATGGTACGGGTACTGAGATCCATTGGGTCATAGATCTTTTTTTTTTACACAAGTGTCTCCAACTTTTTCTCCCATTTTTCGGGACAATAGTCTCTCTTTCATCATCAGATTCATACTGCCCATCAGCTTCGAGTCTGGGTTTTCCTTTTTCCTTCGGTTTCTCTCCAGATTCTTTGTTTTGCTCTTTCCCATGAGTAATCCCACATTCGAGGCGATTTTGGTATGTTGAGCTGCTTGGGCGGTGAGGTTAGCTTCAAAATCATTTTGTAGATGATCAAGGATTTGGAGAAGATCATTCGGCTGAGGCAATCCATCGGCCCATTAGGAGCCCCTCAAGTTTTTTAAACGTTTCCCAATACTTGAACTTCATACTGATGCCAAAGCTTGTCACCTTCCAAAAGAAAACGTTTTGGTCTTTTTAATTTTTTTTGAATATGCCACTTCTTTTCAATTTGAATTTTATTTATATTTTTTTGATTTTTTCATCAATCGCATTAGACTAAGCAGAAACAACTACATCATGTTATAAGTTTTTTAGACATCTTAAATAGGTCCTTTTTGCACATATTAAGAGATAGCACAAGAATGCATTATTGTAATTTCCAAGGTTTATTCCCCCTGATTTCTATAAATTAATAAAAGTCCAATGTGCACTGAGCACCTTTCCTCCAAAAAGAAAAGGTCTACATTACCGATAAAAAACAATTGGGTAAAAGATAATCTAGGAAGTGCTACGAAAACCAATTGAGATAGAACTAAAACTGAGGTTTCGGCCTTGACATCGTGCTCAGCTTGTCATCGAAAAAGTCTTTGACCATAGGTCTTGCCCCAAGCTGAATATACGATATCTTCCTTCTGGTCAGGCATAGAAAGATCTAGCGCCTGAATAGATGTCTCCCCCATGCTCGCTTGGTGTACTGACAAACGATCTTATTTCACGTTGGCATCGGCAGAAGGGCTGATCAAACCATTGTTGATGAGATTTTGAATACCGTACTTTAAGGTGATATACTTCTCCATACAGTATCCAGATCATTAGTGATATTAATACCGAGTTTCCATGTCGAGCCCTTTCAAGGCAGCAGTTGGGGGGTAACTTGGCAATTGTACCTCAACTGAGCAGCTATTGGAACACTTTGGCTATAGGGATATGAAGATTGGAGAATTTTTCCTGATGACAGATGGCTCCCACGAAACCACCTATTGAGATCTAACCATATCATTGTTTGCAAACATTCTTTGTTAAGCCTTAGGATTCTCTTCCATTGGTCTTGTGTATTGGCTTCCCCTCCTTGATTATTGTTCTTGGTTGATGGCGTCTTTCGTTTGAGTGAGAGAATCTATCAACGCTGTGAATGTGGTATGGATGTATCTTCTCTGCTCGGCGAGGTTCTCTTTAAGCGATCTAACTCCATGATTGTCTTTGCCTGTTGAGCCGTCAAAGCACTTTGACCATCCCGTAATGTTTCTGCATATCTCCAAGGATCAGGACAAGGTCTTAGATCCAAGGGTTTTTTCAGCCATTGGAATGTGAGAAAAGTCTCTAAATTGATCTAGATGGCAGAGCTCATTACGTTCTACGAGAGAAAAGGAAAATATTTTGAATTTTTCAAAAATTTTGTTATATCAATTATATTATTATTATTTTTTCTTTTTACCCGAAATATTGGTCATAGAACTTCTTACCTTTTAAGAGGGAAAAGAAAAATATTTTAAACTCTTTAAAAAAAATATGTACTTTTTTTTACCCCAAGGATTAAAGGGAACTATAGAAAAATGACTCAAGCTAGAAAACTATAGCCTAGATAGGACCACACAACCAGAGGACGCACATAAGCATGCAACAATATAAAATATTAAACCGACCGATTTATACCCGTACAAGAACTAATTAACCGGCCAGTTAACCTAGTGTGTTAACCGTTCGGTTGTTCAGTGGATAATTTTGGGTACCGACTAATCGTCCACTTAAGCCTGAAGGTTAACCGATCAATTAGTCAATGGGGTAATTTTGGATCTTTGAGATATCCTGGAAAAGTTTGGGGTGCTGATTATAACCATCCTGTAACCTTGTGGGTTAATTGCCTATTCGTCAGTGGGTTGGATGTTCAGAATTCTGAAACTAGGGTAAAGTCATTAATTGTCCGATAACCTTGTGTGTTAAACGGCCGGTTGGTCAGTGGGTTGGAGGGTTCTGGATTTGCAAACTTTTTGGAAGGTCAGGGTCCTGACTAACCTTCCCACCGGTTGGTTAGTGGTCTAGGGTATAAACTAGCTAGTTCAAATTTGCCAGGATAACACTTACTGACTAACCATCTGGTTGCTTGCTCGGACAACCAGCCGATTAGTCAGAGTCTTCCTTTTTAGCAAAAATGTCAGTTGTTAGACCCTCCATACTTAAATGCTCATTAAAAATAAGAGGGAAAAAAAGAAAAAAATTAGAGAGTTTTGGGACATAATGTGTATTCTGTAATTTTAATTATTTTAGGAATATAAGTATATTTCTTTTGGGTTACTGATACTTTACGTACTATATATTCTCTAGGAATTCTAGGAGCACACCAAAGTTCATAAAAGCCTTCAGAGAATCCCTAGGAAGAAACCTTCGGAGATTTCTATCATTACTTTGAGGTAAGCTTATTTTTTATTTTAAAATTTAAGTTTGTGGTAAGAACTACATAAATTATTGTGATTGATAAAGTTCTAAATGAAATTTTAGGTATTTTTACATGAAGATTTTGTTACAATTTATTTGAAATGATCAAGACATTGGGTTAAATTGCATGATCAAAAGTAATGGTTTATTATTTTTGAAATTCTATTTAGTGCTTGACCGACCAATCCAAACTTATTCTTTGTATCTTATGTATATTTTATGTCATCCGTGGATTGAGATCATTGATTGCTTCCAATTCTTTATTAATGATCAATCGAATGCTCTATTTGTTGACCATCATTTAGTGTTTGGTTCTTGCGATCTTCATGAACTTTTAAATCAATTGATGCCCTGCCATCTAGAAATCGGGTCAACATGGGAGAGCAGTTTTTTGGGAAACGACTAAGCTTATGTTCACGTGCCGTACTCCATGGGTACTTGATTGCTCATTTGTTTGTACTCCCATGAATACTTAATCAATAAACTCCTTTGATTATCTTGTCAGGGTGTATGCACTCCTTTTTATTTAGCACCTATATTAGTAGTACGTGAAATCCTCACTTTCTTCCTATTAGCTGGACAATGTCCTTTTAAGTTGTCATCGTATATCTGTGAAATATGTAATTTGAAATTTTCAGTTCCTTTCGTTCATTGTTCACTCAGTGTTCCAAGATTACTGAATTGACGGTACTCACGTCGTATGAATGTTTTACTCTGTGTTGATATCCATCATCTGATAATATTTAACTTTTGAGGAACTCTTTAGCATGAGTCATAGGCCACTAGCTATGTGTTGCTCATATGTAATGATCATATATAGGCAACTCGTTGATTTTTGGGCTATTTAGTGGTCTCTAATAAACTATGCATTTCAGCGAGCCATGTCACGTGTATGTGACGCTTCTATTTTTTACTTACTCACGTAGATTGGAACGTGAGATAGCTCAGTGGGATGAGTTAGGATCACAATCTATTTTTTGAACCATGTCTCACGTGTCAGTGATGTCATATGTGACCTTATTCTGAATGGCTTTGCATATGTCTCTGTACAAGGATATATTTGACATTTTGAAACTCTGTCTTTGTACCGAAATATATTTTAGCATTCAGAAATTATGTCTCGTGTCTGTTTCGTTAAAATTTTGTATCTCTGTAATTTTGTTTTCTCATACATTTTTGTATTCCTTTTGGTTGGTCCATTAAACGAATTACTTACTGAGCATTTGACTCACTCCGTTATTATTTACTTTCAGGTGATTAGTAGAGGGGACTGGATTACGGGGCTAGTCGTGTGATTGAGAGCTACCAGTTATAATTTCAGAATTAGTATTAGCATTCTTATAAATAAGAAAGACGAATTTAATTTGCTTAGATTTTATTTTGGGAACTCCGTGTTGGAGTAATTTGAGATTATATAACTATTTTAGGCCACTACAATATTTATTGGTGTATCTGACTTATCAGTAGATGCTCTGAATGACCACTCCGGAGATTATTTGATGTTTTGAGGTTTTCTAACTTTTTTTATTTGATAATAATGCTCCAAATATTCAGGGCATTAAACCAGTGGTTGTTTCTCTAGGTGATCACATTAGTATAAAGGGTTAGGATTACAAGATATACTGATGTGATCACCTAGAGAATTATACGCAGTGGATACGTGATACATGTGCGTGTAGAATTATATCTTTGTGTCCTTTTAAGGTAACATATTTATCTAAGATGGATTTGATAATAGTTTGAACTCGTTGGATTTGGGGCATCAGAGTGCACAGTGAAAGCATAAGGGTTGCAGTTTTCAATGTTTGGTCCGGTTTGTAAGTGCTTATGGAAATTGGCTATCCATATTGGCTGCATTAAAATGGTATGTTTCAAAGGTTAATGGGTGGTATTGATTCTGGTGTCAGACTTGAAAAAAAATTGATGGGAAAAATATTTACTTTAGGTGATCTCATGGTTTTGACTAGTGAACTTCATAGACATCTATCTATGAAATTCTAGTTAGGCCTTACACATTGAGTTTGTGATCTTGGTAGTCAATGGAATGTGGATAGGAAGATTGAGTTTGATGCAGTTGTAAATAACTAAGCATTTGAAGTGATATGACGTTTGTGGGCTGAAAATTAATGACTCTAGAATTTGATGTTGCCAATTGGAGCAAGTGATTGTTGTATTTGTAATGCTAATAGGATGGTTAATGCATTGGGTTAAAATCGTGCCAATAATGTGACAACTTTAGTTGCTAGCTAACCTCAGTGGCTAGCAAAAATGTTTGTAAGAGAGTATCAAGATGACTCCAAGTGAAGTTTTGTATAGGCATAAATTTCGATCACCTATATGATAGTATGAGACTATAGGAACTAAAATTAAAACTTCATTGTCATCAGATCGTGAGGTTCTACGACCATTAAAGCGTAAGTGGTGAATTTTGGTCTGGAGAAGTTCCGCAACAGTTAGAGGCCTAAGTGGAAATTTTCCTATCACATCATGAGTTTTTAGAAAAATATTTCGTTGAATAAAAGCACTTTTGAGTTGCAATGAATACTTAGGAGAAATAAAGTTGCTTGACGATGTGTAGAGGGTCACTGGCTTGACACTGCTTTGATTGGACACCAGAAATTATGCTTTGGATCTTATGTCCAAATTCTGATAAGTATAAGGTATGTGCATATACTGAAGTCACTACAAGAAAAGACGTCTTTTGCGACGGAATTTTAGTGACGGAATCGATTCCGTCGCTAAAAGGAGCTTTACCGACGGAAACCTCCGTCAGTAAAATTCCGTCGTAAAATATTATTTAAGCGACGGATTTATTCCGTCGCAAAAAACTCTGTCGGTGAAAAGGCGTTTTACCAACGGAAACCTCCGTCAGTAAAACGTCGTCGGTACAAACAGGTCTTCACCATCGGACTTTTAGCGACGGAGTTATTCCGTCGCTAAAAGTCTATTTAACTCTCAGATCTGCTTTGAACTGTCACTGCTTCTCTCTTCGAAAATCCCAAAACCCATTTCCAGCGATTGTGCCACCGCCGTTCTCACATCATGCCCCACCTTCGGCGCCACCGAAAGCCTCGACACCGGCGGCGACCTCCCTCGACACTGGCGGTGACTTCCCTCGACCCCGGCGGCGACCTCCCTCGACACCGGCGGTGACTTCCCTCGACCCCGGCGGCTTAACTTAAAGAAACTACACTTGAGGTAACTTATTTCTGCAACTTCACAGGCCCGATTCTCCTGCATACGAGATATTTGTCGTTACCATTTGCTTCCCTTTGCACATTGTGGGTTAAGTATGTACAATGATCTGTACGCCCCCATCGATCTGGTAGCACTATCAGTTTGAGGTGTTTATGTTTATCATTGCACCAAATTTCTGTTGATTCACAGCTTTGGTATCCCCGTTATCGTGTCAGACTGCAAGGAAGCAGAAGAGAGAAAAGACTAGGAGAGAAATTAAAAAGACGAAACAAAAACATGAAGAAGACACAGGTAAAAACTTATTATGAAGAAAATGGCATTTCATTTTGAGTTCACTTGATCAGTTTTTAGTACTTTCACAAATGACTTAGCAGGTACTTCTTTAGATGTCATTGTTGTGGCATAAAGTGCATGTTTCTTAAAACGAAAAACCTCTTGTTTACATAAATTTGTCTTGGTTAGTGACGTGTTCACTATGGATTTAAGATACATGATACCTTTACCTAGAGGGAGGTCCGTGTACTTATGCAAACTGCTACAGAGGTTCATTTTTTCTGTACGAACAATCTTCAGGAATGATCAGTGTAATTATCCTTTCAAAACAATGCAAATTGTTGAAATCCAAGAACTTAGAAACATGTTGTTGCCACTTGCACTCACATTATTATAGTAAGATTTTATGGTCCATGTACTTCAAGGCCCAGCACATCCGAAATGGACATATGGGGCTGAGCAACTTCCTTCGGCCCATCTTGTGTTGTATCTAAGAACCCAAAGTAGAGTAGTACGCCTAGTCCTGTGAATCTGTGACAAATTCTAGCCCATCACCTAGTACATTTCTTGTATTCTCAGTAATTTGAAATGAATTTGCTACACTTCTAGCAACTTTACAAAATTAAACAATCTTGCCCTAAATTGAATGCCCCAAATCAACCGAACCCTAAATTGAATCAATGGAACCCCCTAATTGAAACCTAAATTGATGTAATTGAACTCTAATGAAACCCTAAATTGAATGCCCTAACTGCCCTAATCGAACCGAAGCCTAAATTAAACTAATTGAACCCTAAATTGAATACCTTAATCCAATTGAAACCTAAATTGAACTAATTGAACCCTAAATTGAATGCCTCAAATCAACCGAACCCTAAATTGAATCAGTGGAACCCCTAATTGAACCCTAAATTGATGTAATTGAACTCTAATTAAACCCTAAATTGAATGCCCTAACCGCCCTAATCGAACCGAACCCTAAATTAAACTAATTCAACCCTAAATTGAATACCCTAATCCAACTGAAACCTAAATTGAACTAATTGAACCCTAAATTGAATGCCCCAAATCAATCGAACCCTAAATTGAATCAATGGAACCTCCTAATTGAACCCTAAATTGATGTAATTGAACTGTAATGAAACCCTAAATTGAATGCCCTAACCGCCCTAATCGAACCGAATCCTAAATTAAACTAATTGAACCCTAAATTGAATACCCTAATCCAACTGAAACCTAAATTGAACTAATTGAACCCTATATTGAATGCCCCAAATCAACCGAACCCTAAATTGAATCGATGGAACCCCCTAATTGAACCCTAAATTGATGTAATCGAACTCTAATTAAACCCTAAATTGAATGCCCTAACGCCCTAATCGAACTGAACCCTAAATTAAACTAATTGAACCCTAAATTGAATGCCTAATACAATCGAACCCTAAATTGAAATAATTCAAGCGCATCGGATATGTGCATTTTGAACTATTTTTTACCATTTGAAACTTGATAATTTGTTTGATAATTTTAAGTTGTTAATTGTGCATTTGAGAATTGTGATTATTGATCTGTGATTTTAGATTGTTAATTGATGATTTTAGGTTATTAGCTGTGCATTTGAAGTAATTGTGATTATTAATTGATGATTTTAGGTTGTGAATTGATGATTTTAAATTGTTAATTGTGCATTGAGCATTTGAGATATTGAGATTATTGACGGAGGATGGGACCCAATTGGATTGAATGTGTGATTTTTGTTAATTTTTATTGCATTGAGCCTTTTAGAATTAAGAATTGAGATTGTTGGCGGAGAATGGGACTCAATTGGATTGAGATACTTGTTAGTTAGCGCAGACACGGACACCACGTCTGATCGACGGTGTCCGACATTTAAAACACAAATTAACGTATGCTGATGTGTCTGGAGGTGCGTGTCGGTGGGCGTCAGACACGTGTCCGGAGCCGTCGGACACGTGTCCAGAGGCGTCGGACACGTGTCGGTATGTGTCGGACACATGTCTGGAGGTGTCAGACACGTATCAGACACCATATCGACACCCTCTATGAGGTTTCGGAATTGAGGTTGTTGACGGAGGATGGGACCCAATTGGATTGAGATACCTGTTAGCTAGCGCAGACACGGACACCACGTCTGATCGACGGTGTCCGACATTTAAAACACAAATTAACGTATGCCGATGTGTCTGGAGGTGCGTGTCGGTGGGCGTCGGACACGTGTTCGGAGGTGTCGGACACGTGTCGGTATGTGTCGGACACGTGTTCGGAGGTGTCAGACACGTATCGAACACCATATCGACACCCTCTATGAGGTGTCGGAATTGAGGTTGTTGACGGAGGATGGGACCCAATTGGATTGAGATACCTGTTAGCTAGCGCAGACACGGACACCACGTCTGATCGACGGTGTCCGACATTTAAAACACAAATGAACGTATGCCGATGTGTCTGGAGGTGCATGTCGGTGGGCGTCGGACACGTGTCCAGAGGCGTCGGACACGTGTCGGTATGTGTCGAACATGTGTCTGGAGGTGTCAGACACGTATCGGACACCGTATCGACACCCTCTATGAGGTGTCGGAATTGAGGTTGTTGAATGTGCATTAAATTTAGGTTAGTTAGGTTAATGCGACATTTTTAGCATGCAGCCCCTAGAATCTCATTGTGGCTCCAGCACTGGCCATAATCAGCCCTAATTAGTCATGATTAACAATATTTTAGTAAATCAATTAACCCTAATTAGCTCTAACGAGCCTAATTAGTTTTAATTAACCCTAAGAACCTAATGAAAATTAAATTAGCTGTAATTACCCCAAATTTTCCCAAATGAACCCAATTATGCGCATATTGATTATAGTTAGCCTAATTAGTCGTAACTTGCACTAACATAACCCAATTAAGCCTAATTAGCGCTAGTTAGGACTAAGCAGCACTACTCGGCACAACTAAACCCTAATTAGGACTAAATAACCCTAATTAGTCCTAATCAACCCTAATTAGCTATAATTACCCGAAACTAGCCCTCATTAAAATTAATTAGCCGTAACCAGTGTTATTAAAAGCGCGCCTGGGCTCACCCTCAGCGCCTCGCCTAGGCCTAGGCGCAGCGCGTTCAAGGAGGCGCGCGCCTCGTGCGCCCACTTAGCTGGTCATACGAGGCCTGCAAAAATAGTGGTTTAACGATATGTTAGGGCATTAATTAACGAAACGGACATTGAGGATATAAAGAAAAAACATTAACAACTTAAATAAATTGACTCACATCGGGTAATATCTGAAATATAGTCGCCCGCCCGGTGCGTCTTGTCCTTGTCGCTTGAAATATAGTCGCCCGCCCGGTGCGTCTCGTCCTTAGTTCCTTTCTCGCTTTAAGGTGATCTTTCGATTTGCCCTTGAAATTCATCACTGTGTTGAACACATTATCAAAAACGTTCTTCTCAATATGCATCACATCCATGTTGTTTCGGATAACGAGCGTCCTCCAGTAGGCTAACTCCCAGAAGATAAAAAATTTTCTCCAGTTGTGCTCTTTCCCGAACCCTACAATCTTCTGATCCGGCACACCCTTACCGTGTGGTATGTCAGTATCAAGTGCCTCCAGGTGTGAGAGTACTTCTTCACCAGATGGGCCGTCGATTACCAAGTCAAAACCCCATTTCTGATTCACCCAAATCAATTCAAGACCTTCCTGTGTTGTCTCTCTCAGTGTCTCTCACCTCGCGACCAAGACCCAAATCAGTGTCTCTCACCTCACGGTCTCTCACAGTCTCACCTCGCGACCAAGACCCAAATCAGTTCGTCGCCGTCGATCTTGCGCATCTCCCGTCTCGTCTAAGCTCGCCGGCGCATCTCCCGTCTCCGCTCACCGGCGCATCTTCCCGTTTGCTCTCCAGTCGCTGCGTTGCTTCAGCCGCCCGCACGGCCGCACCTCAGTTGCCGGCCCCCTTCGCAGCTGCTGTTCCGGCTGCTCCGCAGATTTGTCTTAAGATTCGGGCTGTTGGGGGTGAATGTGATCTTATTGTTCTTGTTGTTTCCTTACCACCCGCTGATGAGAAATGTAATGTGTTGCGATTTGCGAACTTGCTGTTGCGTAATTTACTGTGTTGAGAAATGTTCTTGTTTGATTTCTAAAACATAGTATGTTGTGAACTTGTTGTTGCGCTAGCTTATGTTTAATGTTTCTCTTTGCTCAATATATGCATCTGTTGTCTTGTTGTGCTAAAAGAGAGAGAGAGAGAGAATGAGGGCAATTAATCAACGGGAGGACCACCGAATAGAAGGGAAATAATTGTACCATAACATTGGCTCATTTGCTTTGATCGGAGAAATTGAAAACTACATAAAAATAAAAGTAATGTTTCTCTGATTTTTTTTGACGTAATTTTATTATTTTAATGCACTATTATTATTTATTTTTATTTATTTTTAATATTGCACCTCGCTTCGAAAAGGCGCGCGCCTGCGCCTTGCGCCTAGGCTCCAAGGACCTTTTGCGCCTTAAGTGCGCCTGCGCCTTTAATAACACTGGCCGTAACATAACCCAATTAAGCGTAATTAGCCCTAATTAGGACTAATCAGCACTACTTGGCACATTTAAACCCTAATTAGGACTAAATAACCCTAATTAGTCCTAATCAACCCTAATCAGCTATAATTATCCGAAACTAGCCCTCATTAACATTAATTAGCCCTAACATAACCCAATTAGCCCTAATTAGGACTAATCATCACTACCCGACACAATTAAACCCTAATTAGGACTAAATAACCCAATTAGCCCTAATTGATGTGGACTATACATGATTTCCCCGCATTGGGAATGACGTGTGGCTGGAGCACACATGGGAAGCTAGCATGCCCTGCTTGTATGGGCGTGAACCCCGGTCATACGTTAAAGCACGGCGGAAAGGCCTCGTGGTTCGGATGTCACCGTAAGCTTTTGCCACCGGGCCATTAGTTTCGTAGGCAGAAGGATAAATTTGACGGGACAATCGAGCGTGAGGTTGTCACACTGGACTACCCATCTGGTGAAGAAGTACTCTCACACCTGGAGGCACTTGATACTGACATACCACACGGTAAGGGTGTGCCGGATCAGAAGATTGTAGGGTTCGGGAAAGAGCACAACTGGAGAAAATTTTTTATCTTCTGGGAGTTAGCCTACTGGAGGACGCTCGTTATCCGAAACAACATGGATGTGATGCATATTGAGAAGAACGTTTTTGATAATGTGTTCAACACAGTGATGAATTTCAAGGGCAAATCGAAAGATCACCTTAAAGCGAGAAAGGAACTAAGGACGAGACGCACCGGGCGGGCGACTATATTTCAAGCGACAAGGACAAGACGCACCGGGCGGGCGACTATATTTCAGATATTACCCGATGTGAGTCAATTTATTTAAGTTGTTAATGTTTTTTCTTTCTATCCTCAATGTCCGTTTCGTTAATTAATGCCCTAACATATCGTTAAACCACTATTTTTGCAGGCCTCGTATGACCAGCTAAGGGGGTCCGAGCAGCAGTCCGGACAACCATCAGCGTCCACTAGTACGGCCGAGTACTGGGGGGTTAAAGCGATGGCTGGATACGCCGGAGGTCGTGAATCGGCCGAAAGGCCGCATACGCGGCCTACCTAGCACGACTGCTCGTGCCGTGATAGGAGCGTCCTCACCCCCTGCTGCCCCTCCACAGACGCCGGCTCCTCGTCCTCAGTTGGACGACGAGGAGATCCAGCGCATTGCTACAGTGGTGGCGAGGATGATCAGGGAGCAGGGCACTGCTAGACAGTTCGAGCCGGCCCCAGATCAGAAGGATCCAGATCCAGGACTCAGCAACCCCTGATGAGCCCCTTCCCGTGCCCGTTCCTAGCTTCCCCCCCCCCCCGCCCCTCGCGCCCGGCTTGTACTCTTCTCTCCTCTCCTAACCGGCTGTATCCGGTTCACGGCTTGTACATATATGAGTTTTTTTATAATAAATATTTTTTATAATTGATTATATATATTTCTTTCTGTATTGATTATTGCGCGTTGTTGTTGAGAATTGAAAATTGTATTACAGGTCTGGGTAATGGAAAAATAAAAAAAAATTCAAAAAAAAAATTGACTTTTGGCGACGGATTAATTCCGTCGCTAAAGTATTCCTACAATCAGTTATTTAGCGACTGAACATTCCGTCGCTAAATAAGTTTTTTAGCGACGAAATATTCCGTCGCTAAAATATTTAATCCATCGCTAATTTGACAAAAAAGAAAATGAATTAAAATTCTAAAATATAATTAGCGACAGAATATCTGTCGCTAATGAAAAATAAATCCGTCGGTAAAAATGACATATTTAGCGACGGATTTAAAAATTCCGTCGCTAAACTATTAGTGACGGGCTTTTATACGAGGGATTTTTAGCGACGGTGAATCCGTCGCTAATTATTTTAGCGACGGATTTCCTCGTCGCTAAAAGCCTATTTTCTTGTAGTGAGTGTTGCGGAGGTGAATTGATGTCCATGAGTAATGATGGTTTAAGAGGTGCACTTTGGGCTTTAGCATGTAGCCCAGAGTCCTAGATTGATTAGCGTACATGACTTGATCGACCTTGAGATATGAACTATCACAGGATAAATGGATGTAATCGAGGACAAGAACTTGTTGGTTACTATCTTTAACTGCGTTAAGTGATTTATTCTTTTCTGGCATAAATGCAATTTATGTCTTTAGTTTGATTATGAATAGACTCACAAAATTTAAGAGCACATGTCAGGGTGGCACATTATGTGGATTGAGGAACTCGAGGAAACCTTTTCTTTTGAATGGGATACATGTGATTGTGAAATCTCAAATATTAGTGAGTTCAAAATTTTGGAGGTGTAGGTTTTGAAGTTAAAAATATGCAAGATTGTTTTTGAAGGATTGTTATCAATGGGTAGTCGGTTTTGTGTCCTTAATGATGAGAAGCTGAGGCGATTGTTATAATTTGAGGCTCATAGTTCATATTTTCCGATGCATTTGGGAGACACTCTGATCGGAGAGTCTTTAGTTGTTTCCTCTTTTCTTTGTTATTGTACTGTTCGTATTGGGGATAGACCCTTCTGTAGATCTTATCCCAATAGCTATGTAGGATTTTGATATTATTTCAGGCATAGATTGGTTGTCTTATAACCATGCATTTGTTGACTGTCATGAGAAATTGGTTAGACCTTATAGTTTAGCAACGCTTTTATGGTACATATAGAGATAGGTTAAAAGGTAGATATAGTAATTACATTGAGGTAGAACTTGTGATTACTTGAGGTAATATTTATCGAGGTTCAAGTGTGTTAAATGCAAATTGTACTTTGAGGCCTTTAGTGTGTCTACTTTGTGAAGTCACTCAAAAATGTGCTTGGGTTCGTTTAAATAGTAATGGATATAGTTATATAAGCATTTGAGGTATGTCATTGGATATTTGAGAACATACATAATTACAAGCAGCAATTTAAGAAACATCAAATTTCGAGGACGAAATTTTTATAAGTTGGAGAGAATGTAATACCCCCCAACCCTCAACATTATCTAGCCGGTTAATTATAGTTTTAGCGACAATAATTATACGCGGTATTTAACGTCGATTGTCTTGAGCGATTTTCATGGATCTTTAGCGACGAATTTGAAGATCTTTATAATTTATGATCTTTAGCGATAATTTTAGAATCATAAGTTATAATCTAAAACTACAGTTACAACTGATATTAATTGAGGTCTTTAGCGACGATTAGCGTGGCCGAATTTTATTGGCAACTTTTAGCGACAATTTTGAGGCGAAGTAAAGTAGGCAATTTATGATAGTTCAAGGGGTAGTTAAATAATGTAATTTTTTATTGGGGTTCTTAAATAATTAGCAAGATAACAATATAATTTATTTTGTCAACCCTCTATGTTTGGAAAGCTAAACAAAAAATTAGCGAGGGGATAAAGGAGGAGAAAGTGGAGAGAAATAAGCATTGTGCTTTATGGTATCTTCAGTTACAGCCAAACTAAAGGACGGAAGGAAAGAGAGAGGCATTCGGTTACATAAAGAGAATCAGAGTAAGAGAGAGAGAGAGAGAGAAGAGAAGAAAGAGGACGGGAAAAGAAAGAAAGGAAGAACGAGAAAGGGACTGAACTAAGGATTCGCCAAATTTCCGCGATCGGGTTGATTGTTCGCGGTAAGAATTTTACTCCCTTTTTTCTCAATTAAACTGATTGTTTTAGGTTTAAACCACCTGTGGTTGTATCCTGGACATGGTGCAAATTGCTGAAACTCAGAGCAATATGTAGTCAGTTTGTACACTATCAAATTGGGGATGGAAGGTCAACTTGGTTATGGAAGGACAGATGGATTAATGAGCATACTTTGCTGGGAATGTTTGGGCAAAGGGCAATCTATGATGCTGGTCTTCAGGAGAATACAAGAGTGTGTGCCATCATACAAGGAGGAAGATGGAAATAGCTGCTGAACAGGTCATATGAACTACAAGCTATTAACTCTATGCTGATTCAATGTCAATAGCCTAAGCCAGAATCCTCTGATCAATATAAATGGAACTTAACCAAGCATGGAGCATTTACAATCAAATCTGCTTGGGAGGCAATCAGAAGACATGGGATGTGTGATGTCTTATGGAAATTTATTTGGTTCACAGGGCATATTCCTAGATGTGTAGTACTGTTATGGATAATAAGCAAGGGAGGGTTGAGAACTAAAGCTAAATTGAGGTCATGGGGTGTACTATAGGAGGTTCAGTGTGTCCTATGTGGTGATAATGTGGAAACAGAAGACCATCTCTTCATTCAATGCCCATTTGCGAATGAAATCTGGAAAAGTGGATTGGGCAGATTGCAGATACAAGTGAGAATGCAATCTTGGAGACAATTCAGTGCCCTCATAGCTCAACATCTTAAAGGGAAAAGCTTTCAAAACAAACTGGGAAGACTATGGGTGGCTGCCACTGTATATGGCATTTGGCAAGAGAGGAATGCAAGGATTTTTTAAGGCAAACAAGCAAGTGCTGCAGGATGTATGGTTGTAATACAGCAATGGATACAATACAGAATTATTAGTTGGCCAAAAATACCTGCAACAACAAGGAATAAAGAAGTATGCAAAGCATGGGACATAGAAGCAGCTAGTATATTGGAGAGTTAGTTGTATAGATTGGACTTAGTTGTCTATATGAGGTCTTAATACTCTAGCAAATCAGGTTCAGTGTACAGATTGAGAAAACAAAGTTGTAATTGGTTTTAATGCAATACAAAGGACATTTGACCAAAAAAAAAAGAGTAGGGGCCGAATTTGTGGGTAGGCAGCCATAGCCCTGAGTGCAAGGGTGTGTTCGTGTGTGTGTTTAGGAGTGTTTGTGTTGTGTATTGTGGTGAAAGAGAGAGGGAAATGGGCTGCCGCGAAGATGTGGTTCGGCACAACCATGGTATAGTGTGCAGTGGCGGAGCCAGGATTTCACTCTATGGGGTGCTAAAAATATATCGAAATTAATAAAAAAATTTATAAGTAAAATAGCACCCAAAAAAAAAACTGAGTGCGTATTTCGCTAATACACAAAAAATATGAAAATTATTTTTGGAGAAACACATACAGAGAGCAAGGAAAGACAACAAGTTATAAGAAAGGACAACAGTTACACGAACAAACATCATAATTGCATAAATCGGTTTACTTCATTCATGCATTCATTCTTTATCCGCCAAATTACCATCGAAGTACTTTGTGTTTTTAGCGCAGATTACAACGAAACAAACAACCTTGCAACCCGCCAATTGATTTAGATTAGATGCTAGTAAAAAGTTTTTGGAAATATCGGCTCTCTAAACTTTTCCTGAAGTAGAATTGTATTCTTACATAAGGAGAAATCTACTTATGCCTCTGGTGAAATTGCAACTGAACGATAAACAAACCATAGTGACACGGGGAAAACAAGTTGAAGAACCTAAAATTGAATTCAGATAACACGTTTGCAATTTATACATATAACTAAATCATGTATATCTAGTTTGCTCGTGCAAAATTACCTGTAGCCAAATGGTTTACAGAGTTGTTGTAAGGAAGATGCAGCTTGAGATGCAAAGGAGCTAGTTCCAAGCTACACAAACCCAAGATATACAAAATGAAACTCCATCAAACCCTTAAATCAAACCGCACCTTTCCTTTAAAAATTAGCATAGAACAGGCAACTACGAAAGAGAACTAAGATAAGTTAATTCTGTTGACTTTGCACCCTGTAATACATAACTAAATGAAGTCTTCAACAAGCAGGGGCAGAGCTATCAAATTGAAGGATTTGAAGAATGAAGACATACCTGAATCAGTGATATTGAAGGTGGGATTTAAAGGAAGTCGCCGGTGGTGAATTCTTGGCCGCGCCGGTGGAGCGAAGACTGAAGATTGTTCGTCAATCGTCGCGACGCCGGTTGGCTTGAGGTGTAGTGGGCTTGTGTCGTGGCCGCCGTCACCCGTCGTCGTTGGCGTGGGACTCGTGGGACTGCGGGTCTGCGGGAGGTCGTCAGCGGTCAAGATCAGGATATCTCAGTCTCAGATCTGGTTCTTCAAGGGCGTCGCGGGAGTGAAGCCGTGAAGGAGAGAGTCACCGGTCACTGGTCTCCCTTGTCGTCGTCGAAGCTACTGTCTGAAGGAGTAAAGGAGAGTGAAGCCGTGAAGGAGAGAGTTCACTGGTCGCTGGTCGCCGGTGAAGCCGTGAAGGAGAGAGTCCGTGAGAGAGAGAGAGTCGATTGTGGGTCTCTCGGGGAACGGGGTATTGGGGATTGGGCCTCAGGGAACGGGTCTCGGGAAACGGGATCTCGGAACGGCGTCAGTGCGATTCCCAAAAAAACAATTTCCCTGAAGCCAGGAGGGGCTTCAGCCCCCCCTTGTCCCAACGTGCGTCCGCCCCTGATAGTGTGCACTGTGTGGGTTTTTTCCCTGAAAGGATTGTGTAAATTTGTGTCTATACGTGGGTTAAGGCAGTGAAAAGGGAAAGAGAAAGGGGTGCTAGGTATGTGAATCTGTGTGCTTAGTGTGCGCATGAATAGTGTGTGAATTGTGATATGGGTATGTGAGTTAGATGGTAGTGACTCGTGTGTGGAATAGGTATGTGCAGTGGGCATGTATATGTGAATACAAGGTGTTTGTGTCTGTAACGTGGGAGATGGGGTTGTGTGATATATGGTGTAACTGGTGAGTGTAAAAGTAAGTGGGAATCTGTGTGTGTTATTTGAGCAAGAAGAAGCCACTGCCGTGAGGCAATGGCTTTGTTGTGGCTGTTGGATTCTTGTGAAGATGAAATCTTGCAAGTGTAATGTATAAGGTGAGTGTATGCGTGTGCGGGTGTATGTAATATGAGTGCATGTGTGTGGGTTTGTGTGTGTGAGTGGGTGTAATGGTGAAGGAGGAAGCTGCATAACAGCCGTGAGTGAGTATCCTGGGTACTGAGCGTGGGCAGAGAGCAAGGAAGAGGAAGTAGCGAGTTAAATGGGTTTATGCTGTAAAGTGGTACACTGTGCTTGTATAGTTGTACAACGAGGCTGTTAGATATTTTACAATTGTTGAAAAATGCTAAAACTTTACCAGAAGGTTCTTAGGGAAATATTAGAATTACTGTTAAAAATTCATATTTTTTTGATAGTTTTTAATATTTTCCATATTTTTTTAGTTTTTCTAAAATTTGTTTGGAGTCTTTAAATTTTTTATAAAATTATGGAAATTTTTTAATAATGCTTTTATGATATAAAGAAATTTTAGCTTCAGTTTCATAATTTTTAGAGCAGATTTCGTACTAAATCTGCACTACATTTGATTTTGCAAAATGAAAGATTTTAAAATGATTTTGGGGCTTTTTAAAATTCTAGTTTTTGTTTCAGTATTTTTCCTATATATTATGAATCTATCATGAAAATTTGGGCATTTGATTTGAGCTAGAAGTATTAATTTCTATTTTTGTACTTTTCTAGTATTTAAGAAAATCATTTTTAATTTGAAAATAATCAAATATTCATTTTGTTACTTATTTTACTGTTTTAAGCTATACAAGTATTTTATAAGGATTTATTATAAATTTTGGGATATCTTAATGCATTATAGAGGGTAAGGGGTTTTCGATTAAGTTGGTCGCTCAAGGGATCTGATTCGTTCTGATTTCTGTTAAGAGTGTCGAAGTGAGCAACGATTAAAAATTAGCATTAGATTAATAGTTTATGAGGCTATGTTGTATTCTAATAATTAATCTGCTATTTTAGGTTAATTCGAGGTTTGTACAACATTGAATTGCAGTGAGCGCATTTCTTGAATTGAAGTAAAGGATTTCTATCTGAAACCCAATTCATCAAATTGCCTTCGTATATGTTTTTCTGATTTGTAATCAAATATTTTTGGAGTCTGTTACATTTGTTATGAGAATCCATTATTTGCCCTTAAACCCTGCTTTGCGCTTAAATGTTTATTGAAAATCTTTATCGATGCTCAGTGTTTATTTCTCATCGGGCATCGATTTATTCTTTGTATTATCGGTTACTGCATTCAATATATTGACACGAGTTAGTGTATTGTGGCGTTTTAAGGATGGTCTGTATCGGGGGTGATATAAGGATGGTCTGTTATTGTGGGAGATGCTAGTACCTTAATGGTCTAGCTATTGTTCATATGCTATGTAACCATAGTGTCAGTGAGCATCGCCTTTGTGATTTTGCTAAGTGATTACTATGCACTGCATGTGTGGCTTTGCAAAATCACTCATGTTCAAGATCATTTGCATCATTTACAGTGTAATCAAAAGTATTTCTATTGATTTTTTGATTTGAGGGATTGAGATGAATCTCTTCCCATATTGCCAATGAAATAAATTCTCCAAATCATTTGTATTCTCTACTGAATTTTGAGCGACTTTACTGGGCTCTCAAAAGCTCACCCCTTTTTACTATTCCTCTCTGCAGGTAATAACCGTCAGTAGATTTCCTGGATTTGGTTAGAGCTTGATTATGGTGTTTGTTTAGATTTTCATAATTTTGTTTACTTAAGTCCCTGCGAGGGAATCAGTGCGTAATCTATTTATTGAGTACATTAATTTAGTTTTGCATTTAAGAATGGTTAGTGAAGAATTTGAGTTGTTATAGAAGCTCTGATATATATATATATATATATATATATATATATATATATATATATATATATATATATAGATTACGCACTGATTCCCTCGCAGGGGCTTAAGTAAACAAAATTATGAAAATCTAAACCAACACCATAAAGTCCAAAAATAGCAATTAAGACATCATAGTAGAGCATTGATAAGATCATCATTAGACAGGGGCTGACCAATGGCAGCCAACGTATCACGAATTCGTTTGCCTTTTTAAAAGTACTCATGCATAGTCATGTCGCCTTTATTCAACTGGTGGAGATCAGAACGAAGATTAAAAACCTTCGCTTTGGATTGAGATGCAAACATGCGATCGAGAGACATCCAGATTTCAAAAGAGGTGTGATGACCATGTACTTGAGCCATATCGGTTCAGTAAGAGAAGACAGAATCCAACTTAATAAAAGTTGGTCTTGTTTATGCCATAGTGTATACGCATGATTTGGTTCCGAAGAGATTTCAGTGGATGACAACGGATGAACAACAACAGGTTCAAAGGAGGGAGATGGAATTGCAGGATCAGAGGGAACAAGGTATTTTGGAGGTAGGGATCATAGCCTCGCAGGAGAGGAAGAAATTGACTCTTCCACATAAGGTAATTATTAGTGTTTAGTTTCACATAGATGAGATGGTGAATGTGATTAAGGGAAAAGAGAGGGGAAGTAATTGAGGTGTTATTGGGAGGGAGAGCCATGGTACGCGTAATGAAGGTGGGCAGACGAAGAGAGGGGAAAAAAATATTTTAGGCTCTTGATACCATGTTAAAAGACAAAGTATGAAAGTGAAGAAATGGTTTTCATTCCACTGTTTCGAATGTACATGACATTTCTTTATATATACAAGTGTATGAAGTACGTGAACTAACTTGAAGATAAAGTACATGAGTTAAATTTAAACTAAATATTTCAAACTGATTTTGTTTTTGAATTTAAACTTTGGAGAAGTTCACCCTTGTGTGCTCCAATAGATAGTAAATAACTACCTATAAGGAGGTGTTTGGTTTTCATAATATAAAATTCAAGTTACTGAATATTACAATAAATACACACATATGTGATGCTTGATTATTTTTAACAAAATTCTTTTTATTAACTTATTTCAAACATGCATCGCGTTTGTCACGGCGACTAGTAAAAGATAAACTTTCTACTTAGAAGATAAATATGACTTAGATAAAGACTTCTCTAACTTCTCCAAACAAATTCGTAACTACCATCCAAAAAATAACCAACTGCACTTATCCCTAAACAATAGAAACACATAAGTTAGTTTCTTCACATAATAAAATAACTTTCCAAACTACCATAATCTCCTTTTGCAAATAACAAATAAAAAACTTAATGCTAATTAGTGGCATTTAGTTAAAGACAAGTCATTAACTTTTAGCGGTCTGAATAGAAAATATTTGCTAGTGCAAATAGATCATGACTAATTCCGAGATCGTATCAAAGGATTCTTACTGTTTCATTTATTATAAAAATCAATGAATGGTGTACCCAAATTAAATTTTGTGCATTGTTTCCTGTTTTGCAGCTTATACATAACTAGCCCAGAATCCCGTGCCAAGCACGAGACGATTTATTAACAGTAATTTATTTTAGTAGCTTTGAAATGCATAACAAAATAAATTGCACAATTTTATAATTTTATAGTTATTTATCAAAGATAGTAACTTTAATTTTTTGCTTGAACTTTCTTGTAATAAAATAAATTAACTCTTCTGGTGAAATATCAATAAGCAATGTCCTTGTACATATTGCTAATTCCAATTTAGTAACTACATAGATGAACAAAAATTAAAGATTTATTTAGTACATAGAAAAGAAAAAGTAAATTCTACTGATAAAAATATGCGGAGAACATATTGAGATCAATTTGCTATTGAACAAGATGTTTTTTTATTATTTTCTAAGTGTCTTTTAAAAATAATTTGTACCTTTAATGGATTGCCCATAACGTTAATTACATATTAGTTTAATTTTTATAGAGAAAATTTTGGTCCATATATTTGTTTATATCCTGTGATTTATAAAAGTTAATCAACACGACTAATTAAGTAAGGATGATGTGACTTTTTAGAAGCAAGTGTCATCCACCAACAAAGTATGCAGAGATAATAGTAATCAGTGCACGAGGTAATTATATAAAGTTTAAAAACTTTAACCAACATAACTATATAGGATAGCTCAAAACCTCACAATAAGAAAATTGTTGAATAAAATTTAACCAACATGTCACAAAGTATACAATAAGCATACTTATTAAGTAAGATTTATCTTCTGATATAATAAGTTTTTCAATCTAAATTTTAGTCTACATTCGTCACAACATAACTAATATCTTTTTAGATTTTATATACAATTCTATTCAAAACTATAAAAGTTAACATAAAATCATAAATAGTATATTGCTAATGCAGAATTTAAAAGGCTAAGAGTTTAATTACTCACATTAAAATTACCATAGAAAAAAATTGGTTCAAAACTTTTCCATCATAAAATTAGTTGAATGTAAGAAATGCTCACATAATTAAGGTTTTAAATTTACACTATTTTTTAAAGTATATCTCATTTAGAATCTGCATATTATGATATTTTACCTTTAACCAATGCGACTAAATAGGATAGCAAAAACCTTAGAGTAAGGAAATTATTGACCAAAATTTTAACCAGCATATTAATCAAGTTAAATTCATATTTGAATTTACAGAAAATTTAAACATGAATTTAAAATAGTACCTGATTTTTCTTATTTATTCTCTTAAGTATTTTTTGTTTTACATGTTAATATTTCGTGTTAGAGAGCTTTTTCGAAATACAATATTCAAATCAAGTCATATTAAGTTACTATATTGGTTAGAAAATTTTGAATGTTTCGAATTGATTTTAGAATTGCATAAGGCTTATTATTTGAATGTTTACTATATTTGTCGATTTAATTAATTGCAAAATTAAGGACCCCGTACAAAATAATGTTTGGAGATCTTTAGCAACATTAATATGTTTAACATTAGTTCTTATAACTTTTATTATATTAAAAACACGATGCAATGAGATGTCATGAGCTATCATTGCATTTCTCGCCTCAGTTATGAGATATTATACCTCAGGATTCCGAGTCAAGCTCGAGTAAGTTTATAAAATATTTTAAAAAGCTACAAAAAGTGTATCAATGCATAGCACATATCAAGAAACAAAAAGAGATTAACATCTTATGAAAAAAAAAATTACTTTTGCTAAAACTATAACTTTTGGTAATAAATTTTTAATACTTTATTTGTAACAGCTTTAAGTAACTTGTCAACACTGTATTATTATTAAGTTCTTTTAGAGGTACAACCTGTAACCTTTCAAAACCAAGTTTCTTAGCTTGTAATCGTAAATGTCATAGTTCATTATTATCTTCTTCATAAATCATTGTTTCAAGAAATCACAGTAGAATATTTTTCGTCTCATACACATTTTAAATTACAGTATTAATTAGATGGTCATGCAATTTTTGCGAAATATTTGTATATGTATATATTTTTGCTTTAGTTCCTCTGAACTGAAAGTTTAAAGAACAATGAGTATATTGTGTTATAGTGTCGTTGCTAGATTTTTGTATTTTTTAAGCTTTTATTTTACATCATCAAGCGGTAATGTAACACAATCTATCATTGTTCTTTCAACTGACAGTTAAAAGGAACTAAAGCAAACATATATGCGTTTGCAAATATTATGCAAGAATTGCATGACAATCTAATTAAGGATTTAATAGTCAAAATCAAAAAATAATACGTAAATATATGTCTGTACCATAGAGTTTAAATGTCGTACGATTGATTTTTTAGATTTATAAGGTTTACAAATATCATACCATGAATTTTTCAACAATAAATTGCAGTAAAGAGTTTGAATTGTTTTCTAAATCCTTATATATGAGATATAACCAGTTTGGTGGTCGTAAGGTCTTATTTAAAAATGTTGACTTATAATTACATTATTCATTTTTAACGATGACTATCTAATTTATATTATGTATATATATATATATATATATATATATATATGTATATATATATATATATATGAATTATGATAATACATTTAACTCAATTAGAGCGTCATTTTTTCTTTCCAAATCTAATATGTTATTTTCATTTTTTCGATATATGAATTTTTATACTCGCATTAAAAAGTGGTTTTAAGATTACAATAGTCATAATAAGTTAGTGTATTAATTAGGATGAGTTCTAAAATGTTTAAAATTAATTTAACAATGACTGTATATATGAATAATGATAATACATTTTTTTCCTTCTAAATCTAATATGTTATTTTCATTTGTTCGATATATGAATTTTTATATTTGCATTAAAGAGTGGTTTTAAGACTACAATAGTCAAAATTAAGTCATAATAAGTTAGTGTATTGATTAGGTTGAGTTCTAAAATGTTTAGAATTAATTTTTTAAATTATACAACCCTCATTTTTCTTGCAAAATTAATCAAATTTAAAAATAAGGTACCTATCAAAATTTAAATCAATTGTTACATCATTTTTTTTTCTAAGTCTCGTAAGTTGTTTAATCTTAATTTTAAGATTAATTTTTCTTCTAAATTGCAAGTGTGTGTCTACACACACACACACACACACTAGTGGATGTTATCCACTAGTGGGTGGGCGGATCCCCACCCACTAGTGGATGTTATCCACCGAACCGCAACACTTTGTTGCGGTTCGGTGGAATTTAATTTTTTTTTTACACCCACGCCCCACCCCACCTTTTTTTTCTTTTTTTCGTGGCCCCCCACCCCCTTCCCTTTTTTCTTTCTTTTCTTTTCTCTTTGTGGCCCCACCCCCTCCCCAAACCGCAACTTCTGGTTGCGGTTCTCTTTTTTCTTTTTTCCATGGGCCCCCACTTCCCTTTTCCCACCCCCACCCACTAGTTCCCGTGGGCCCCCACCCCCACCCCCGAACCGCAACTCCTTGTTACGGTTCTCTGTTTGTGGCCCCCCCACCCCTGGTTCCTTTTTTGTTTTGTTTTCTTTTGCGTGAACTTTTTTGCATGTACTTTGTTGTTCCTTTTTTGTTTTCCTTTCTTGTTGTTTTCTGTACTTTGTTGTTTCCTTGTGCGTGGCCTTCCACTTTTTTCTTTGTGTCCCCCACCCCCAACAACACTTTGCCCCCCTCCGAACGACACTTGGCTTCTCCCTACTTGCCCCCCACGAATAGAGAAAGAGAGAAAGAAAACCTGTGAGTCTGTGATGTTCAGACTCACGGGTCTTCTTTCTTCTCTTTCCCACGCTTTTCTCTCTTTATAATCCGTTCTCCCCAATTCTTTCTGGACAGAACCCTCTCTTTCACTCTACATCATCTTTCCCAACTCTTTCTTCCATCTTCTTCATACTCCAAAGATTATCTGCATAATCTTCACGATAACATAAACAAAAATATTCTACGGTCAAAAATCGGTGGATAACCGCTAGAAGATTAAAATATATCAAGTTTAAAACAAGTAAGTATTTCGAATTTTCTTATAATTCATTGTTAATTTCAAATTGTTGTTACCATAATTGTTCTTACCAGGTGATTGTTTAAATTGTGTTATGCTTACATTGTTCTTACCATAATCTCAAATTCGTGTTTTTTAGAGTTTAAAATTATGGATTGAACTAGCTTTTGGGTTATGTGTGTTTAATGTGAATACGAAACGTAACTGTCGCTAAAGGTGAAAACTTAATTAGACAGTTTTTCACGAATTTAAAAAAAATAGCTAGAGCTAGATTTTCCCAAAGTGCAAAAAATAGACCCTAGTTATTTTAAAAGATCTGTATCAGGGAAAATTTTCAGATTTTTCCAAAGACTGGAAAGGGGTTAACTGATACGTGCAACATTGTAACTTTGCAGTGTAATTTAAAATATCAAGCTAGCGTGATTTCGTGCGAAACTTTTATGAGAACCCTAGGATGTTGGGAAGTTCCATTTCCCAGAAATTCGGGCCATTCCGAAGCTGTTACCTTTTTTTTGGCCGAACGGGCTTTTAAGCGCTCAATCCGGACACCGGTTCGGGATTTTTGGGCAAAACTTTTGTAAAATACTTTTTAGATCAAGGATGAATTCTGGAAGCTTCAAATAGCATTTTAAATCACTTTTGAGATTTTCTGAAGCCAGGGGCATTTTAGTAATTTGCCACCCCGAGAGGGGTGTTTTGGTAATTTTCCTGGCAAAGTTTTTCAAAGGACTTGTTAGTCCAGAAATGTAATTACAACACCTGAAATGTTGTTTTTTTAGTGTGAAAACGAAACGTAATTGTCGCTAAAGGTGAAAACTTAATTAGATAGTTTTTCACGAATTTATAAACCATAGCTAGAACTAGATTTTTCCAAAGTACAAAAAAGAGACCCTGTTATTTTTAAAAGATCTGTATCAGGAAAAAAATTCAGATTTTTCCAAAGACTGGAAAGAGGTTAAATGATACGCGCAACCTTGTAACTTTGCAGTGTAATTTAAAATATCAAGCTAGCGCGATTTCGCGCAAAACTTTTATGAGAACCATAGGATGTTGGGAAGTTCCATTTCCCAGGAATTCAGGCCATTCCGAAGCCGTTACCTATTTTTTTGGCTGAACGGGTTTTTAAGCGCTCGATCTGGACACTGGTTCGGGATTTTTGGGCAAAACTTTTGTAAAATACTTTTTAGATCAAGAATGAATTCAGGAAGCTTAAAATAGCATTTTAAATCACTTTTGAGATTTTCTGAAGCCAGGGGCATTTTGGTAATTTGTCACCCCGAGAGGGGTGTTTTGGTAATTTTCTCGGCAAAGTTTTTCAAAGGACTTGTTAGTCCAGAAATGTAATTAAAACACCTGAAATATTATTTTGAAGCTGATTGCGGGGCGTTAGGGTGACAATGAATCACAGGGGGCATTTCGGTAATTTGTCGCTCAGCAGGGGTATTTTGGTAATTTAACATTGTAAAATTTTCCGACTTACTTTTGGTTCAGGAAAGGGTGTAAGACACCCGAAAAGTTATTTTAAAGAATGAATTCAGGAAGCTTAAAATCCCGTTTCAAAGCACTTTTGAGATTTTCTAATGGCAGGGGGCATTTTGGTAATTCGCCGCCCTGAGAGGGGTATTTTGGTAATTTTACAGTGTTAAGTTTTTCAAAGGACTTCTTAGTCCAGAAATGTAAGCAAAGCACCTGAAAGGTTGTTTTGAGCTGATTTGGGGCGTTAGGGTGATAATGAACCCCCGGGGGCATTTCGGTAATTTGCCTCTCATCGGGGGCTATTTTGGTAATTTTACATTACACAATTTTTCCGAATGACTTTTAAATAATTTTTATTCTTCTTATATTTAATTCTATGACTTGTTGAGAATGATATAATTTTTATTTTTTAAATTTCAGTATAAATATGGATGCAACCGGAGGAAATATTTTTTGTGAAGATTCTGATCCACCTTACTTGGGTCAAGTTTTTCAAAGAGTGGACGAAGTTGAAGCATACTATAGAGCATATTCGAAAACGATAGGTTTCGTTATTAGAATTAAGACGACTAGAAAACGGGCGAATACAAATCAAATTTGTGGAAGACTATTTGAGTGTCATAGAGGAGCACCGCATGTACCCCGGTTGTTCGGATCAGTGACGAAGGGCCATCAAGACAAAGAAAATAGGACACATTTTCGGGTACCGACTGCAAGGCCCATGTGTATGCAGTACAACGGAAAAAAGAAAACCATTGGGTTGTGACAGGAGTGGATTTGAGCCATAATCATCAGTTGATGACCCCTAGTAAGATTGGTCAAATTCATCAGCACCGACAAATAGGCGCGGTACACAGGGAACTGATATTTACAATGGCCGAGGCTAAAATTCCACCTTCTAAAATGATGGGATTTCTCTCAAGCCAGGCTGGGGGGATTGGCAAGTTGTGTTCAGAGGAGAGAGTCTTTCGATAAGAGTGATTCTCAAGCTACACTTGATATCTTCAGGAGCCTTCAGAGTGAGAATTCGGGCATTTTCTACAGTCTCCGACTGGATGACGGGAACCACATTAGTACTATATTTTGGGCGGATGCCCGTTCTAGAACTGCTTACCAAATTTTTGGGGATGTTGTGACGTTTGACACCACATACCGCACAAATAAGTACTCTATGCCTTTTACTTCGTTCACCGGGGTGAACCACCACTATCAGTCAATCTTGTTTGGCTTTGCCCTGCTTAGGGATGAGACAGAGGAATCATTTACCTGGTTATTTGAAACGTGGCTTAAAGCAATGTATCATATTCCTCCAAAGACCATCATCACCGACCAAGATCTGGCAATGAAAAAAGCAATCGCTAAGGTCCTGCCAGATACTCACCATGGCCTGTGCACATGGCACATAAGCAACAAATATCCCGAATGGCTTCACAATGTATATGCCTACCATCCGACATTCAAGACTGACTTTAATACACGTGTGAAGAAATCGTTGACGGTAGCCGTGTTCGAGGAGAGGTGGGCCAAGTTAATGGATGACTACTCTTTGTACAATCATGAATGGTTACAATCGTTGTATGAGATCAAGACACAGTGGGTCGGTGCCTACACGAAGAAGTTTTTTGCAGCCGGAATGACTACGACCTCGAGAAGCGAAGGTATGAATTCATTCTTTGATGGGTACGTAGGCCATTCTTCTAGTATAACAGAGTTCATACTAGAGATGCAGAAAGCCCTTGACAGACAATTTTTCCTTGAGAGAGAAGCCGACGTGGCTACAGTTGTAAGAGAAAGAGCCATAGTAGTTTTTTCACCTTTGGAGGCTCATGCGGCTCAAGTCTATACCAAGGAAATGTTTAGACAGTTTCAAGAGGAACTACTAAAGTCAAATCAATATAGCATGACAAAGTTGCACGAGTATTCCACCAGGGAGCTCAAGGTTTATGCTTTGACAAATGTGACGAATTTCGCCAATCCGTGCTCTTCGTCGGCTCCGAGGAACAGAAGACATTTTACCGTAGGAGTTTGTATGGACACCGGGTTTGTTAATTGCAATTGTCAACTGTTTGAGCATAAAGGTATACTCTGTCGACACGCTTTGAGGTATTTTAGCGCCAAGAATGCTCGTGAAATCCCTCCAGAGTATATCTTGGATCGGTGGACGAAGGATGCCAATAGAGTTCACGGTCACATTCTTTACGTGCCCAATGTTTCAGTTGATTTCGAGCAATCTGAGACGCTGCGATATAATCACCTTTGTAACATCATGCACGGTTTATCATTGTATGCAGCATCAACATATGATGGGTACAGGTATCAAGTTGAAGCAGCCGCACGGGATAAGGCTAAGCATGCACAGTTTAGGATGGCATTACCTGAAAGACAGGGCCCTCGGACGACTCTAGCCGGTAGATTCAATCGAGCTTCACAGCCAGTCATTGACAGCACTAGCCTGCAACGTGAGGAGGACGACATTTTTTATCCAATTATTTCTCAAACAAAAGGGCGAAAACGAGCAATACGTGTGAAGAATCATTTTGAAGAAGCAACGGGTCAAAAAAATTTGCGAAGGTGCGCGTTGTGTAATAAGATGACTGATCATGACAAGAGAAATCATTATAAAGTGCTAGGTATCGAACCTGGCAGTATGGTCGAGGAGGACGATGATGAGGAAGAGTGTTAGGGTTAATGTTTCAATTGTATAAATTGAACTTTTATAATGTTTATATTTGTGATTTGGTTTGTGAAATCTTTAATTTGTGATTTGGTTTATGGATTACTGATATTTTTGGAAGGGCCTATTCGGGCACACTTTAGCGCCCAATGCGTAGCTTGCGAGAAATGTTGTAATTTTTTTGTCACTTTTTTTCGCTCGTTGCACCTCAGGCACGCTAGTTAGCTCATTTCTATGAATTTCGGTGAAAAATGAGACACGTAATTTTTTTGAATGCGTCCTATGAAAGGTCTATTCGCGCACACTTTAGCGCCAAATTCATAGCTTGCGAAAAATTATGTACATTTCTTTTTTGTGCAGTGCTCTTTGCTCATTGCACCTTAGCCACGCTAGTTAGGAAAATGGTAATGAAGGCGTCTAGCTTCTTTCTTTTTCAGCTCCCAGGCTATCCTATACCTAAACGTCAAGGCATCCTCCCTAGTCCACGACGTATATTTGAGCACCTCCGAGCGAGCAATGTAGTCCATGTACTTTAGGACGTAAATCCCGCAATCGTGACTGTTATATTGCTTTGGTCGGTCCTTTATCATCACGACCGTCCAAGGCTCCCCCGATGGCCGTTCGCACGCTAGCGAGAGGACAGTAGTCTGCATCCAACAATAAAAAATGTCATCAAGCCTATGTAACCAGAAGAATATACTATGAGCCACGATCAAAAAATAAAAACTAACCACTAAAGTGATGTACTCGCTGTACATCTGTGCCATCAGCTATCCAGGATCGTCCTCCCTTACGCTATCGTATATGTGAACCGTTCTGTTCGCGGGATAGAGAACTAATAGGAACCAGTGGTTTGCATGATGACAAGGTATCATGATAAGGTTCGCATGAGCAGCCTGGATTCCTACTTGGGTCACCTGACTCTGGCGCTGAGAGTCGTACGCGTTAGGAGGCAAGCGACTATACGACTCCCAGAATTCCGTCTGCGGCAAAGACACGTCAGAAGGCAAGCGACTAGACAGCTCCCCCACCTGACTCTGGGGCTGAGAATTGTACGCGTCAGGAGGCAAGCGACTAGACGGCTCCCCTTGGTAACCCCGGTACGTAACACTGAAGTTGTGAAGATCAGTCTTGTACCTCTCAATGGACCTCTTGAGACTGACAGGAGCCTGCGCGAAAAACCAGTCAAACGACTCCAGCTACTTGAACACCTCAGTCCCCTGGTCAACCTAAAAAACATGCATAGAAAAATCATCGTCATCATTTCAGGCATTGTCGATAAGGTGCGCAAATAAATATTGAAACAACACTAGGGTGACTTACAATGTTCAATGCCCAGAACTGGTCATAGAACTCACGTGGCACATACGATGTCTTTACCGGCTGGGAAGGGCGATTCACCCTCGTGCGCATCACCTTGAGAAACCATTGCAGGTACTCCTCAAGACTGGTGCTGTCGTGTTTGAGCGATACAAAGCTGCCATACATACGTTTCTTGCCAAGTATTCCACTGTTCCACCTCGTCGCTCAACAAATTCAAGGCATCAGGCACCTCGAATTTCGGCCCTCGAACACTCCTGTATGGCCGCATGTCTATAGGGGGTTTTGGTACCCCTTGTAGACAGCCAGCTTGCTTCATAGCTCGATCGGGCATCTGAAACTCACATACTTCGAAGTGAATAAGCGGCACCCGAACCAAACCTGCCAGCACCTACGATACCAGAAGTTGCCAACACCACTCATCTAACTGATGCATCACCTTGCCATATGGCTACCACGTCACCTGGGGTGCATCCAACATATCTAGTTCCCCCCGATAGAACTGTAGATGGTGGTGAGGATTTACCCATCTCTTCCGGTTGGTCTCCGGCCCCCAGGCCCACACCCTAGGCCACGTCTCATCGGAATATTCCCGCGGTTGTGGACGTCTCGTGGGTAGCCTCTCGTAAGACCAAACCTGTGAATGCAAACAGTATATGGAATTCGGGTCTTAATCACGAATATTTTGACACGTCAAAACAAGAATATAAATGCTCATACCTGTAATAGAGTCAGGCAGGCGGCAATAGACTTGGCATCCAATCTCGTAGCCTTATGCAGTGCTCGATATAGGTGCGCAAGAACAGCTGAACCCCACGAATACGAGTATACCTCCTCGAGATCCTCCAAGAACACCATATACTTCGTATGCACCGTGTTTTTCGAATGCGTCGGAAGTAATATGGCTCCAATAATATACAAAAGGAATGCCTTCGTATACGTCACCAAATCATGAGGAGTGTATTCATCCGGTAGCACGCCGTACTGCTCTCTCAGCCATTTAAGTTTTATGCCATTAGACGTAAGAGCTTCCCTCGGGATTCTCGGGAAATACTGCCTAGCCATCTTCGCTATGGATGCAGACGTTTTGCTCGAAGTAATGGGTTTGCCGTGACATGGGATTCCAAGTATAAATCCGACGTCCTCTAATGTAATAGTCATTTCACCAAACCGGAAGTGAAATGAGTTCGTCTCGCCCCTCCATCGTTCAACTAGAGCGGATATAAGGCAATCGTCATGCCGAGACCAAATCCCGCAATCGGTGAACATGGCCAAATTTTGACGGTGTAATAGTTGTATTTGTTCCTCGTTCAGTACCCACTCTTCGAAGTGACTTGTGCTTTGAATTGTTTCCAAAACACCCCTATCGACACCGTCAAATACGTACCTCGCGACGTGGTCATCGTCATCGTATAGGATTGATGTATCATGAGGTTCGGGGTTGAAATCCATATCTCTAAGAACAAAATATAATCGTAAACCAACTTAACGTCCATAATATTTACATTCCAAAAATATAACTGGATCTTAAACCTAGCTTACCAACGCGTTAGAAATAGTCATTATCTCATTATTTCAATGTATTAAAACAATTCCTCACTTCCCACCACTCTGAACGCTTAATTACTCTACTTCCCTAAAATTTAGAGCCAACGTGGCAATTTACCAATATACCCCCCGATGGCCGCTACACCACCAACACCACAAAATCGCTTTAAAACCACTTTTTAAATGTATTACATCAACTATATACCAAATATTTCCTCAAGGTACTTTAAGGGGGAAAGTTACCAAAACACCCCCAACTTATACAAAATACCCCCTGACAGTCATCGCCCCAACAAACATCTCAGAACAACTGAAAAAAATAACTTTCCGGGTGTCTTACACCCCTCCCAAACTAAAAGTAAGTCGGAAAATTTTACAATGTTAAATTACCAAAATACCCCCGTTGAGCGACAAATTACAGAAATGCCCCCGGGGCATCATTATCACCCTAACGCCCCCGCAATCAGCTTCAAAACAACATTTCAGGTGTTTTACTTACATTTCTGGACTAAGAAGTCCTTTGAAAAACTTTATCGGGAAAATTACCAAAAATGCCCCCTGGCTTCAGAAAATCTCAAAAGTGCTTTAAAATGCTATTTTAAGCTTCCTAAATTCATTCTTGATCTAAAAAGTTATTTTCGGGATTTTTCGCCCAAAAATCCCGAACCGGTGTCCGGATCGACCGATTAAAAGCTCGTTCGGCCAAAAAAATAGCTAACGGCTTTGGAAGGGCCCGAATTCCTGAGAAATGGAATTTCCCAATATCCTAGGGTTCTCATAAAAGTTTCGCGTGAAATTGCGCTAGCTTGATATTTTAAATTACACTACAACTTACAAGGTTCCCCGTACCAGTTAACCCCTTTTCAGTCTTTGGAAAAATCTGAAAGTTTTCCCTGATACAGATCTTTTAAAAATAACTAGGGTCTCTTTTTTACACTTTGGCAAAATCTAGCTCTAGCTATGTTTTATAAATTCGTGAAAAATTGTCTAATTAAGTTTTCACCTTTAGCGACAATTACGCCCCGCAATCAGATTCAAAACAACATTTCAGGTGTTTTACTTACATTTATGGACTAAAAAGTCCTTTGAAAAACTTTATCAGAAAAATTACCAAAACACCACTCTCGGGGTGGCAAATTACCAAAATGCCCCTGGCTTCAGAAAATCTCAAAAGTGCTTTAAAATGCTATTTTAAGATTCCTCAAATCATTCTTGATCTAAAAAGTATTTTACAAAAGTTTCGCCTAAAAATCCCGAACAGATGTCCGGATCGAGCGCTTAAAAGCTCGTTCGGCAAAAAAATAGCTAACGGCTTCGGAACGGCCCGTGGGGGCCACGAAGAAAAAAGTGGAAGGCCACAGAGAACCGCAACTCCTTGCGGTTTGGGGGTGGGGGGCCATGCACGAGGAAAAAAAAGGATACGCAAAAGAAAACAAGAAAACAAAAAAGGACACGCAAAAGAAAACAAGAAACGCAAAAAGAAAACAAAAAAAGAACCGGGGGGTGAGGGGGCCCACGGGGTGGGGGCCACGAAGAAAAAAATGGGAAGGACAGAGAACCGCAACCCCTTGTTGTGGTTCGGGGGTGGGGGAGGAAGAGGGTGGTGGTGGGGGCCACGAAGAAAAAAGTAGTCACAGAGAACCACAATTCCTTGTTGCGGTTCGTGGGTGGGGGAGGAAGGGGGTGGGGGCCACGAAGAAAATAGTCGTCACAGAGAACCGCAACTCCTTGTTGCAGTTCGGGGTGGGGGCCACGGAGAAAAAGTAGGCACAGAGAACCGCAACTCCTTGTTGCGGTTCGGGGGTGAGGGGCCCAGGGGAACCGGGGGTGGGGGGTTCGGGTGGGGGCCACGTAAGAAAGAGAAAAGAAAAAAGGGCAGGGGGTGGGGGGCCCACGAAAAAAAGAAAGAAAAGGGAAGCGCGCAACACCTCGTTGACTTAACATTGTAGAATTAACATTGCAAAAATTTAACAGTGTAGAATTAGCAAAATACCCATCTCGGGGTGGCAAATTACCGAAATACTCCCTGGCATCCGAAAATCTCAAAAGTGCTTTGAAATGCTATTTTAAGCTTCCTGAATTCATTCTTGATCTAAAAAGTATTTTACAAAAGTTTCGCCCAAAAATCCCGAACCGGTGTCCGGATCGAGCGCTTAAAAGCCCGTTCGGCCAAAAAAATAGCTAACAACATCGGAATGGCACAAATTTCGGGGAAACAGAACTTCCCAACATCCTAGGGTTCTCATAAAAGTTTCGCGCGAAATTGCACGAGTTTGATATTTTAAATTACACTGCGAAGTTACAAGGTTCCCCGTATCAGTTGGCCCCTTTCCAGTGCAGGGAAAAATCTGAAATTGTTTCCTAATATAGATATTTTAAAAATAACTAGGGTCTCTGTTTTGTACTTTGGCAAAATCTAGCTCTAGCTATTTTTTATAAATTCGTGAAAAATCCAAATTTTGACGCCCTACAAAAATGACTATTTTTGGACTTCGAATGAGTATTCGTTAATAAACGCTAGTTCAATCCCTAATTTCAAACTCTCAAAAAACACGAATTTCAGACTATGGTAAGAACAATTTAAGCTAAACACAATTTAAACAAATCATTGGTAAGAACAATTTGAAATTAAGATTGAATTATAAGAAAATTCAAAATACTTACTTGTTTTAACTTGATATATTGGTATCAAGAAAAATCCAACGATCTTCTAGCGTAAATTTTTTTTGTTTGTATTGTTGTGGAGATTATGTAAGTGAGATATGGAGTATGAAGTCTGTGTTGGTAAAGATGATGGGGAGTGGAAGAAAGGGTTCGGGGAGAAGGGCTTATAAAGAGGGAGAAGTGAGGGAAAGAGATGAAAGAAAACATAGAAAGGTCAGAAAAAGGACGGGGGACCGCAACAACGGGCACGTGGCAGGGGGGCCGCAAAATGGGGGGGGGGACCGCAACAAGGTGTTGCGGTTTGGGCATGGGGCCACGTGGCAGGCAGGGAAGGGGGGGCTGGGGGACCGCCTGCCACGTGGCAGGCAGGGGAAGGGGGGACTGGGGGACCGCCTGCCACGTGTCAGGCAAGGAAGGGGGACTGGAGGACCGCCGCATGCCACGTGGCAGGCAGGAAGGGGACCGCATGCCAGGTAAAAGACGGTTGGGGGGTGGGTGGGTGTGTGTAAAAAAAGTTCAATGATACAAACCGCAACTCCTTGTTGCGGTCCGGTGGATAATATCCACCGATAGACCCTGATCGGCCCCCATATATATATATATATATATATATATATATATATATATATATATATATATATATATGAGTTTTTATATTCATATTAGAGTGGTTTTGAAGATTAAGTCCTAATAAGTTAGTATGATGATTAGGTTCAGTTTTAGAATGATAAGAATTAGTTTTTTTGAATTACATAGGGCTTACAGAACCCTCATTTCTCTTGTAAAATTAAAAAATAAGTGTCCTATCAAAGTTTAAATTAATTATTAGATCACATTTTTATTCTAAATCTTATAAGTTATTTTTTGGGTGTATGGATTTTAATTTTCATATTAGAAAATACTTTTAAGGAGATAACTGTCAAAATGAAGTCTTAATAGATTAGTATATTGATTAGGTAGAGTTTTAGAATAATTAGAATTAGTTTTAAATTATTTTTCTTCTAAATTAAAAGTATTATTTTCCTTTTTTATATATGTGAGCTTTTATATTCATATTAAAGAGTAGTTTTGACGATACAATAGTCAATATTAAGTCCTAATAAGTTAGTATAATGATAAGGTTGAGTTTTAGAATGATTAGAATTAGTTTTTGAATTTTAAGGACATAGTTGTCAAAAAGAAGTTTTAATAGATTAGTATATTGGTTAGGTAGAATTTTAGAATGATTAGAATTAGTTTTTTAACTAAATAAAACTTACTTATATAGAAGTTAATTAATCTTAAAATAAGGATATGATGACGTGTTATATAATATAAAGAAGCGATGATGTGTCGCGTAAAGAAGCTATCACTACATTTTTCGCTTCGCTTATTATATATTACTAGCTCAGAATCTCGTGCCAAGAATGTGACTGTTTATTAACATTAACTTATTTTAGTAGTTTTGAAATGCACAATTTTATTATTTTATTATGGTTATTTCATCAAAGATAGCTATTTTACTTTTTATCTTGAACTTGCTTGTAATAAAATAAATTAATCTTCATGGTGAAATATCATTAAGCAATGTCCTTGAGCATATTTGTTAATTCTGATTTGGTAACTATGTAGATGAACAAAATTTAAAAGTTCATTTAGTAAACAAAAAAGAAAAAGTAAATTCTCTACTGATAAAATTATGCGGAGAACATATTGAGATCAATTTGCTATTGCTCAAGACATTTTTATTATTTTCTAAGAATTTTTTAAATATAATTTGTACCTTGAATGTGTTACCCATAACGTTAATAACATATTAGTTTAATTTTGATAAATAAAATTTTGGTCCATATATTTGTTTATAGCATAGACTAATTAAGTAAGGATGATGTGCCACTTACAAAAGCAAATGTAATCCACCAACAAAGTATACAGAGAATATAGTAATCATTGCATGAGGTAATTATATAAAGTTTAACTAACATGACTACATAGGATAACTCAAAAACCTCGTAGTAAGGAAATTGTTGAATACAATTTAACCAAGATTTCACAAAGCATACAATAAGCATGCTTACTAAGTAAGATATATCTTAAGAGATAATAAGGTTTTTAATCTAAGTTTTAATTTACATTCTTCATCACAACATAACTAATATCTTTTTAGATTTTATATGAAATTATATTCAAAAGTATAAAAGTTAACATAAAATCATAAATGGTATAATGCTCATATAGAATTTAGAATGCTTAAGAGTTTAATTACTCACAATAAAAGTATCATAGAAAAAAATTGGTTCAAAACTTTTCCAACATAAAATTAGTTGAATTTAAGAAATGCTCACATAATTAATTTTTTAAATTTACACTATTTATTTAATTTATCTCATATATAATCTGCATATTATGGTAAATATGCATTTAACCATTGCGACTAAATAGGATAGCGCAAAACCTTAGAGTAAGGAAATTATTGACCAAAACTTTAAACCAACATATTTAGTTATATTCATATTTGAATTTACAGGAAACTTAGATATGAATTTGAAATAGTACCTATTTTTTCTTATTAAATATTTTAAGTAATTTTTGTTTTACAGGTTAATGTTTCATGCTAGAGAGCTTTCGATATATATTATTTAAATAAAGTCATAATAGTTTACTATATTGGTTAGAATATTTTGAATGTTTCGAATTGTTTTTTCGCATTGCATATGGCTTATTATTTAAATGTTTACTATATTTGCCGATTTAATTAATTGCAAAATTAAGAATCACGTTCAAAATAATGTTTGGAGATCTTTAGCAACATTAATATGTTTAAGCTTAGTTTTTATAACTCTTATTATAATAGAAATACAATGCAAAGACGTGTCATGAGCTATAATTGCATTTCTCACCCCAGTTATTAGATATTATAATTTGGGATCCTAAATCTAGCTCGAGTAAATTAATAAAATATTTTAAAAAGTTACAAAAAGTGTATCAATGCATACCACATTCAAGAAACAAAAAGAGATTATCGTATACTTTTATTAAAACGATAATTGTTAGTAAGAAATTTTTAATACTTTATTTGTAAAAGTTTCAAGTAATTTGTCAAGACTATATTATTATTAAGCTCTTTTAGTGGTTCAACATGTAACATCTCAAAACCAAGTCTCTTAGCTTCAAAAGTTAGGTTAATAGTTCTTAATCTTTGGAATCGTAAATGTCAAAGTCCGTTCTTATCTTTTTCATGAATCATTGCTTAAAAAAATCACCAATTTATTAAGATGCAAACATGATATCCAGTAGAATATTTTTTCGTCTCATACACTTCTAAAATTACAATATTGATTAATTAAATGGTCATGCAATTATTGCAGAATATTTGCTAGGTATATATGTTTGCTTTAGTTCCACTAATCTGTAAGTTTAAAGAATAATGAGTAGATTGTGTTACAGTGCCGTGGCTAGATTTTTGCGTTCTTTAAGCTTTTTTTTTTTACACCATCAGGCGGTTCTGTAACAAAATTTACTCATTCTTTTTTCAACTTACAGTTCAAAGGAACCAAAGCAAACATATTTGTGTATGCAAATATTACGGAAGAATTGCCTAACAATCTAATCAAGGTTTTAATAGTCAAAATCAGAGCTTAATACGTAAATATGTCTGTAGCATAGAGTTTAAATGTTTTACAATTGATATTTATAAGGTTTAAAAATATCGCGACAATTATACCATAAATTTTTCAAAAATAAATCGTAGTAAAGAGTTTGATTTGTTTTCTAAATTCTTATATATGGGATATAACCAGTTTGGTGGTCGTGAGGTCTTATTTAAAAATATTGACTTCTAATTTCGTTTATTAAATCTATATATCACATTATTAAAGATGACTATCATATGTATGTTACGTGTTATATATATATAGAACATTTGACTTAATTAGAACGTTATTTTTTCCCCTTCTAGATCTAATATGTTATTTTCATCTTTTTTCGATATATGAATTTTTATATTCACATTAAAGAGTAATTTAAAAATACAATAGTTAAAATTAAGTCATAATAAGTTAGCGTATGGATTAGGTTGAGTTCTAAAATATTTAGAATTAATTTTAAATTATACAACCCTTATTATTCTTCCCAAAATTAATCAAATTTAAATTGAAAGGCACTTATCAGTAATTTTGAAAATACAATAGTTAAAATTAATTCATAATAAGTTAGTGTATGAATTAGGTTGAGTTCTAAAATATTTAGAATTAAATTTTAAATTGTACAACCATTATCATTCTTGCAAAATTAATCAAATTTAAATTGAAAGGCACCTATCAAAATTACGTTTAGATCATTTTTTTCCTAAGTCTCGTAAGTTGTTTAATCTTAGTTGTAACATTAATTTTTTTTTCTAAATCAAAAGTATTATTTTCGTTTTATATATATATGAGTTTTTATATTCATGTTAAAAAGTAGTTTTAAAGATACAATAGTCAATGTTAAGTCCTAATAAGTTAATATAATGATAAGGTTAAGTTTTAGAACAATTAGAATTAATTTTGAATTTTAAGGACATAGTTGTTAGAAATAAGCCTTAATAGATTAGTATATTGATTAGGTAGAATTTTGGAATGATTGATCATGTTTTTTATTCTTAAATCTCATAAGTTATTTTTTGGGTCTATGGATTTTAATTTTCATATTAGAAAATAATTTTAAGGACATGATTGTCAAAATTAAGTCTTAATAGATAAGTATATTAATTAGATAGAGTTTTAGAATGATTAGAATTACTTTTTGAATTAATTTTTTCTTCTAAATCGAAATTATTATTTTCGTTTTTTATATATATGAGTTATTATATTCATATTAGATAGTATATTTAAAGATATAATAGTCAATATTAACTCCTAATAAGTTAGTATAACGATAATGTAGAGTTTTAGAAATTAGAATTATTCTTCGAATTTTAAGGACATAATTATCAAAAAGAAGTCTTAATAGATTAGTATGTTGAGTTTTAGAATGATTAAAATTACTTTTAAATTAAAAAGACTTACTTATATAGAAGTTAATTAATCTTAAAATAAGGATATGATGACGTGTCATATAAAGAAGCGATGATGTGTCGCGCAAAGAAGTTATCAATATCTTTCTCGCTTCGCTTATTATATATTATATAGATATTGATTTGTATGTATACACATAATTTCCTGTTTTGAATAAAAACGACAAAAACCACCGTGACAGAAAAAGGAATATATTATTAGCTGAGAGGCAGCAGATACAAAAGCTCACAACTTCTAACAGCTTATTGACTAAAAGCTCACAACTTCTAACGGTAGGAAGCCAGTGGGTTTCTTGTCTCTCTCCCTCTCGATTCGCCACAAGCTCACAACTTCTTGATCAAAAGATCCACTCCAGTTGCAGGCTGTGTATTCAAATTTAGAGAAGGCTTGTGCATGTATTTTGGGGAGAGTGAGAAAGAGAACTTCGTCACTATGACAGCAATTGTTGGAAATAAAGGCAGTATGGAGAATCTGGAGTGAAGATGCCTGAGTCGAATGCGTTGCACTCTTTCCTTAAGACAGTATTTGCTCCCTTATAATCTGCTTAGGATAGCAGCAAATCTGCCTCCCAAGATAAAACAGGCGAGACACTGTTGATCACAGCAGAATGCAATCAACAGACAGAAATTTAAGAGAGAGCAAGAGAGAAATTCGAAGTGTATATATGATCTGACCATCAGCCTATTTATAGACACCAAAGGGTGCCAAGAACAGGTGCAAACAGTTGTGGCAGTTAAGTGACTCTGCAGATGTCACTTAACAGTCACAATCTGTAAACACAAAATAGAGGTGCAACATTTGAACGAAAAGGCACCAATTGCAGTTGCCATTTCAAAATAAACTGTTTCAGTTCAAGTTGCAGCTCACAAGCTGAATTTGTCGCAAAAGTTAAGGCTGGGCTCGGGGCGAGGGCTCCTAGCGAAGTGCAAAGTGCAAAGTGCAAAGTGCGCCTAAAAGCGCCAATAGCGCCTTTACGCCGCCGCCCCCGCCCCTGCCGTCGCGCGCGCGTGCGGTGCACTGCACATGTGCAAGTGCATAGCCATGCATACCATGTGTTTCTAGAACAATATGGTATGTCACATGGCCATTTAAATACCCTTAACTTTTCCATTTTCCAAGCCATGTGGGAACCCACTTCATGATTAGTTTCAACCTTATTAAATGCCAATGTTTGAGAGTTAATATCTCTCAAACCAATCAATCAATTTGATTGATTCTTTTTGCAACTTATTCCTTGTAGTACAAACTTTAATAAGGTAATAATCTATTATTGGAAAATTTCCAACAGCAATAAGTACATTGAGTTCAGCCATAGCCAAATTCTGTCCAGGGCACACCCTAGGTCCAAACCCAAAGGGCATGTACAAGTGTGGCTGTTTGCATGCTCCAGTCACCCCATTTGCAAACCTTTCTGGGTTAAACTTGTATGCATCTGGTCCCCATAGTTCAGGGTCAGTGTGCAACCTTGTCACCACAATCCAAACATTGACACCCTTCGGAACAGTAATGCCTCCAAATTTTATGTCCTCGAGTGCCTCCCTTGCGGTAAGAACTGCCGAAGGATATAGACGCAATGTTTCATGAATCACCATTGCTAGCTGCAAAAGTGTAATAATTAAGTTTATATGCCTGTTCTATAAGCAAATAGTAACAATGGCACTATGTGCATCGAAATGGATCGTGTTTGAAAGCTGTGACGTTCATAATATATATCAAACGCTAATATGTTTTCTGCTTGTCCATAGGAAGCTACTTGGGAATGGTTTGTTCAATGGGCAGTACTCCTCCTTAAACTTGCCAAAACTATCCTGCTCTATCAAACTCGAATAATTTGTGACTGGATAGGCCCTCACCACTGGGATGATCACTAAAATAGAAATATTAAACAGGTTACCTGTTTCATCTTGAGAACCATATCAACATTTGGGATTTGACCCTTGCATACTTGAAGAGCCTCGGCACGTATGCGATCTTGCCATTCTTGATTTGAGGCCAACAACATAAGACACCATGAGGCTGTAAGTCCGGTCGTCTCGGCAGCTAGATAGATGTTTTTGCAGTTATGGACTACGAACCGCTCAAGTGAATCCTGGCTCAGATTACCATTTTTGGCACCATCAAGGAGCGTTTGAAGTAGGTCGTTTTCGTCACCACCATCATTCCTCTCCTTTACAACTTTCAGGATCAGCGTGCGAACTTCCTTTTCTAATGCCCATCCTGTCCGGTTGATTTTGGTAGGAAGAAATCTGAAAAGAAAAAAAAAACAAATATGATGAATATTGTTGGGATTTAAACCCCTAAAACACGTACAGCTAGCACAGCAAGAAAAAGAGAAAATATAAAAACTGTCACAGCAAAAAATATGGACACAAATATTTAACGTGGTTCGGTCTCTTGCTTACGTGCACAAGAAAATAGCGAGAATATTGCACTATAAAGCGGAGAAGTTACAAGGAAACGTTTACTCAACTGAGACCCAATTCCCGAACACATCCAAAACTCACGTCACTGTTTCTTTCAATGAATAAAACTCTCTTTGATTTTTCTCACTCACTAATACTATTACAAAAACACTTAACACTCTAGCATTTGAGCTACAATCATAAGCTCTAAACGCCTAACACCCTTTTTAGCTCTCTGTGGCTAACTCACTGCAATGTAGCTGTCAATGGCTAATGCTTCTCAATGGTGTTTGCATGTGTGTTGTGTTGAAAACCTTTGGCAAACTTCTCCTTTTATAGGAAAAGAAGTGGGTGAATATAACATCCGTGCCAATGTGAAACAACCAAGAAGCCTGCAAGTGAATAGTTACCACATGTTGGCTAACTATTCACTTGTCTTCACCTCCTACATATCTCCTTCATTCAAAGGATATGTGTTCAGATTTTTTGGGTGCAAAAAGGATATGTGTTCATGTGTGCGTGAAAACAATCACACTGCAAACTTGGTAAACGATGGTGGGTGGTTCTTGTCAAATGGAATTAAAGTCAATTCCAACAAATATCTCGTTTTATCAGTCCAGAAACATATAATAAAAAGCTTTGGTAGTTCAATTTGTAGTTTGAAGTCGAAGAAGAAAATCATAGTTACCTCATCCCTAGAATATTGCCGGACATAAGTGCCTTGGAGGTTACTTCTTGGAGAGCTCCGAGCCTCGAGAAAATCTCTTTATTCCTGGAAAAGTTGCTACCAAAACAAGCTCTTGCTATAACATCATCAGCAAAGCAGCTCAGGTGCTGGTCAACTTTAATGTCAGCAATTCCACCCTGGTTCTCGATGATGCTTTCCCATGTGTCAACTAATGTAGCTGTGGACTCTTGAATTAGGTTGTACATTCCCTACGAGAATCCAAGTACACGTAGTGTCGCTTTTCAGATGACATGATCGCTTTTAAAGAGAAAATTGGAGATTTTTTTAATTCAAGTGGGGTTTTTGATTTTCGGGAATTACTAGTTCCAAAGCTAATTTAAGTTTGGGAATGAATAACCCGACTCCAAAATTGAACCAACCCACTGCATCCTGTCTTGCATAAATACTACCAGCCAGCTTGCAATGAGTTAGTTCAGTTTGGGAGTTATTAGATCATCACTTCACTTTTACTTTTGGAAGCACACACCTTGACCTTATCCATGTACAGTTCAGGCGCGATGGTTTTCCTTTGATGAGCCCAATAGGCACCGCTGGAGGTTATAATCCCCTGGCCAAGCAAGGGGCCAAGTTGTCTTGTATCGCTGGAAGGCTTCCCCAAGTCCAAGGATGTGCATTTAATTATCTCTCTCACCATATCAGGATCAGTCACACTTAAAGTTTGTGTGTTACCAAGTGCAAACGTGTATACATCACCTGCACAAAAGAAAAAAGTTCCAATATGATGCCTTGATTTCTTGTGAATGGACACACTGATTTGCTGTTATATCAACATATATGTATGTACGACATGGCATAGAAACTACAACAATTTCGCGTGACATACCATATTGCTTCCTCCATGAATCGAGGAAAGGAAAGACATAAGCTCCACAATCGTGTAAAGCAGGGGATCCATTGGTAGCAGCCTTGGCTACTGCTTCTGATATTGATCTCTTGAACTCCAAGATGTTTCCAAGAAGAAATTTTTGTGGTGGTCCATTTATGCCTTGCTTCCTTAACAGGGACCCAAGCCTATTTGGCGTGACCACCAACGCATGATACAGTCGCAGAAAAACTCCCAGGAAACCCAACACACCAAGGGACATGACAACTTTGAACAGAATGTGAAGTTCCATGGCCGCCGATGCTCTAACTCCTCTAGTTCCATGACAACTTTGAGCTGTTTATATAGTTAATGTTGAGGGTACGTACGTTCGTCATGTTAATTAGTACGGCCGACTGTTTTGAAAAGACTAGTCCACTGTTAGAAATCGTTGTCTGTCGTCGTCAACGTCCGCACCTTGGAGACAAGTTTGTTAACAATAGATTGATCCACGGACTGGTCCCAACATGTCACATCCGGGATACAAAGCTCAATTATTTTTTCAGTAAATTCTTTGAGTTTGTACCACAGGAGAAATTTTGAAATTTTACCCGATACCTTTCGTTGCCTAACAAAAACATGTCAATTGCTGTCATGATTTTAAGTAAACACGACAATGAAAGTATAAGCTTTAACAAGTAAATTTTCTACTACGGATGTAAAAAAAAAAAATAGACGTGTGAATATAAAAGACAAAAGGACCAAGTGTTTTACAACATAAGCTCGAAAATATGCTAGGTAGCAAATGAAAGAACTTGTAACACACATAGAAAAATTTTATTCTAACAAAAAGTTGAAGAATAGTCTTTATATATAGGTCTAACTAAGTGACATAAAGAATAATAATGTCACTTAGTTAGACCTATATATAAAGACTATTCTTCAACTTTTTGTAAGAAGAAAATGCTAAATTCTCCTAACAGATGATCTACCACTTCTATGAGAGAAATGGAAAATCTCTAGCGAGAAAAAGTTGTCCCTTGAAAATGTAGCCTTTTTATTGAAGTCTGGGGCAACGGGGCAACAGAAATGATCAAGACCATATGTGATCTAATGATAAAATAAATTGTTTAATACAGATCGCAAACTGAGAAAAATCAACTAACAGCTCGGTTTGTCAAAACTGGCCGGTTCATCCCATAATTTTGTAATATTTTTTTTTTCTGAATTTTGGAACATAATTTGTCCGTAATTCGTTAATTATCTCTTGTTTAATCAAATGGGATGTACAAGATTCGGAAATTAACTCCATATTTTATATAAATGAAGGATTAATCACATGCATCAAACATAAATCACAAAAATAATCATAAATCTTAATTAAATCACAATCTTGATATTGGACTGGATTGATTAATTGCACGGAATTGGATCCAATTAGTAGACTGGACTAGGACTAGAAAATAGTGATTTTTCTCATGAGGGGCTAATCTAGTCATGTCTGCTCTCTGAAGGGAGGGAGCGAAGGGAGCACGTCGGCAGGCAGCAAGAACACCCCATGTTTATTCGTGGCCTTATGATTCTCCAGACAAACGAAACCCCCAAAAACAGAAAGCAGCCGCACCCTTTAATGCATGAGCATTGCCCAAAAGGGATATCTTCGCTGAATCTAGTCTAGTCTACATATTAGAAAATTACTAGTTGTAGACCTCGCAAACAGACAAAACTAGTGCAAGTTGATAGGCTTTGATATCGTGGCTTTTACAAATTGCATTCTTATGGTCCATTTGACCCTTCAACCATGCATTCTTTGTCATTTATTATTACATTACTATTATTATTATTATTATGTCTTTTTTATTTTATTTAGAAACATATATATATATATATATATATATATATATATATATCATGGTTAAACAAACTAATACATAAGAGTTATACAACAAAATTCCATACGAGATAGAGAAGAATAGATGACAACCCTATCCAAATAAGTGGAACACCAAATAACAAAGAGACTACAGAAACAAAACACCACAGGAGACACCAACAAAGCATTCATCGAATCACGCATGAGGATCCAATTGTATATATGACGTTGAATTTTATTGTCGGCCTGAAAATAGTAATGATATGACGTGTTTTGTATGATTGGTATACATGCACTGAAAAAGCAACACATGAAGTATGGATCTTGACGTCAAAATTTATTGTTGGCTGAAAAATAGTGATGATATTGCATGTGTTATATGATTGCTATACATGCAATGAACGAACAAGCACACGAAAGTATGGATCTTGACGTGTATTGTATCTATGCAATTGATAGTAACAGCGACGATTTGTGGTATAACTGGTTGTGGTTATTGTCTATGGGTTAAAAGTTCTATATCGTTGTGCCGTATTTGTGTAGTAGTTAAAGCTAATAGTTCTGAATTCCCAAAAAGTATGTCGAGACACGCGTACGGTCATTTGTTTAGAATTTTTTTACGAGATTTTTGCAAAATCTAATTTGCAAAAAAATTTGACGAATTTTTTTAAGGAATACGTCAATAACAAAGTAACATGGTTTTACTTTGGAAAAGAGGAAACAAAAGTAAGGGTTTTTTTACCCAGGTTACAAAAGGTGTGAGATTTTGTGAAATCAAGTGTTGAGACATCTCTAGTAGGAAACAGACCGTTGGCCACAAAAGGTAGAGTAGCTCCTATTCTGGACCTTGAAAAAATTCAACTTGTTGGAACGTGCTAAAGCTCATAGATCCTTCTTCAATAATTTTAAGCCTTGAAAAGTCTAGTAAGGTTGGTGGCATGCACAGGAAAATCAATTTCCTCACTAAATGAAAAAAAAGAAAGATGACGAACGAATTATAGAATGACTTATTTTTTTAAAATGTATCATTCTTGACTTAAGGCATAATGACCCTCTAACAGTATGTTAAGGTGTCTTAGTTGTGAGAGCATTCTTGATAGACTCACTTAGATGACGTGAAAATGGGACCACTCTTTCTACGAGATCTAGGCTAATTTTTCTAAACCACCCATGAAACTGGGATAAAGAGTATCAAGTGTGTGATGCAATTCTTAGTGCCTTTAAGTAGTCATTATTCAACGCTGAGCCGCCGGCTTTGACACTATTATATCCTTTTTTTTTTCTTAAAGAAGAGTCACCATTCCTGTTTCAAACAATGGACAGGCCACGTGTCACATCCTGGGTGCCTCTTTTCTTTTTAAAAGTTTTATTGATCTTTGTGCCATTAAACTTTTACCCGAAAATTTTCTTTTGTCGATATCTTACTATCTTACTCGTCCGATCTCCGATCTCCGATTAATCTGATTTTTATTTCGTTAGATTCGTATTTTCGTTCTCTTTGATTTGAGTCTACAATGACTATTTTTAGACGTCAAATGGATATTTTCTATATTTATCAAATTACTTTGTGGGTGATATTTGTGTTTGAAAGTCACTTTTAATTATCGTGACTTATATGTGACGGGCCGGCTGCAATATTCGACATGGTTTAACCATGATTTGTAATGCTTAATAATAAGCAATTGTGTATGTGACACCCACAAGTTTTGATAAATGATTTTTGAAATTTGGCTTATTAGTTATTAATCCTCTTTTGGTAACGTTAGTTATTTGTCTGTGAAATTTGATTGAGTTATTTAAATTTTCTATTTGTTGACTCTTTTGATAACTCAAATTTGGTATTCGTTTTTTGCCCTCCGAGTGTAAAATCTTTTACTGGGCAATTCGTGCTCACCCCTTTTGTTTTTGTTTCCTTCCCCTTCCGGGCCAAGAGTAGTACGAAGGGTGAGATATTAATTAGTACTGCAGCGCAACTTGATGTTCGCAATTGGGAGCAGTAGACACTATTGATTTTATTTGGACAAACTCTTAGTTTAGTTCGTTCTTTCTATTATTATTCATATTAGTCATAGAGATTGTAATAAGTTTTGAACTGTTTTGGAGTTAAGTAATTGAGCTTCAGATAATTGTGTAATGATGTTTTAAATGCTCTGTTCTACCATTACAATTGTTATGTTTTGGACATGATTGAGTGATGGTTTAAGGACATGTTTGGACCCTCTAAGGTGTCTTGGTTGTGAGAGCATTCTTGATAGACTCACTTAGATGATGTGAAAATGGGATCACTTTCTATGAGATCTAGGCTAATTTTCTAAAGCACCCATGAAACTGGGATAAAGAACAACGCCACAATTTGAACGCTGTGTGTGATGCAATTCTAAGTGACTTTAAGTAGTCATAATTTGAACGCTGAGCCGCCAGCTTTGACTCTAGTACGAAAGTTGTTGATGAGAGCTACTTACACGATATATGATATTATATCTTTTGCCCAACGATGTGCTATGGTTTTTTTTTCTTTTTTTTATGAAAATTGGTGGGAGATTGTTGGATTATTTAATCAAAAGTACTCTTCATATATTTTGCAAAATTGTTTTGGTAATAATTACTTCTACTGTGGACTGTTACACGTATCAAAGATTAATTTGTTTTATTTCACTTTTATTGGTCCTTAAGTGTGCATTGAAATTTGTTTATGACTACATATGGTAGAACGTAGTACCTTATCATAAATAATAATAATGTCACTTAGTTAGACCTATATATAAAGACTATTCTTCAACTTTTTGTAAAAAGAAATTTTTTCTATGTGTGTTAAAAGTTATTTCATTTGCTACCTAACATATTTTCGAGCTTATGTTATAAAAGACTTGGTCCTTTTGCCTTTTATATTCACACGTCTATTTTTTCTTTTTACATCCGTAGTAGAAAATTTACTTCTTAAAGCTTATATTTTCATTGTCGTGTTCACTTAAAATCGTGACAGCAATTGACATGTTTTTGTCAGGAAACGACGGGTATTGGATAAAATTTCAAAATTTTTCTTGTGATACAAACTCAAAGAATTTATTGAAAAAATAATTGAGCTTTGTATCCCAGAGGTGACATCGGTTTCTAACAGTGGACTAGTCTTTTTCAAAACAGTCGGCCGTCCTTTTTTATCTTATAAAGAAGAGTCAGAGTTCATTTTTTTTTTTGCGTTGGTTTTCTTCACCATTCTGATTTCATGTTTCAAACAAAGGACAGGCCACGTGTCACGTCATGGGTACCTCTTTTCTTTTTAAAAGTTTTATCGATCTTCGTGCCATTAAACTTTTACGGGAAAAAATTATTTTGCCGACGTCTTACTCATCCGATCTCCGATTGATCTGATTTTTATTTCGTTAGATTCTCATTTTCGTTCTCTTCGATTTGAGTCTATAATGATTATTTTAGGACGTCGAATAAATATTTTCTATACTTGTCAAATTATTTTGTGGGTGATATTTGTATTTGAAAGTTATTTTTAATTATCGTGACTTATATGTGACGGGTCGATTGCGATATTTGACATGATTTAACCATGATTTGTGATGCTTAATAATAAGCAATTGTGTATGTGACACCCACAAGTTTTGATAAATTGTGTTTGAAATTCGGCTTATTGGTTATTTACCATTTTTTGGTAACGTTAGTTATTCGTCTGTGAAATTTGATTGAGTTATGTAAATTTTCTATTTGTTGACTCTTTTGATAACTCAAATTTGGTATTCGTTTTTGGCCTTCCGGGTGTAAAATCTTTTACTGGGCAATTCGTACTCACCCCTTTTATTTTTGTTTCCTTTCCCCTTCCAGGCGAGTACGAAGGGTGATATATGAATTAGTACTGCAGCGGAACTTGATGTTCGCAATTGGGAGCATTAGACACTATTGATTTTATTTGGACAAACTCTTAGTTTAGTTCGTTCTTTCTATTATTAGTCATATTAGTCATAGAGATTGTAATAAGTTTTGAACTGTTTTGGAGTTAAGTATTTGAGTTTCAGATAATTGTGTTATGATGTTTTAAATGCTCTGTTCTACCATTACAATTGTTATGTTTTGGACATGGTTGAGTTATGATTTAAGGACGTGTTCTGACCCTCGGGTTCAGGGCGTTACATAGATTTAGGCTAATTTTCTAAAGAACTCATGAAACTGGGATAAAGAACAACGCCACAATGTGCCGACTTGAAAAGCTTGCTTTAGAATACCAGTATGATGTGTGTGATGCAATTCTAAGTGACTTTAAGACTTTAAGTAGTCATAGTTTCAACGCTGAGCCGCGAGCTTTGACTCTAGTACGAAAGTTGTTGATCAGAGCCACTTACACGATATATGATATTATATCTTTTGCCCAATGATGTGCTATCGTTTTTTTTTTATAATGAAAATTGGTGGTTAATTGTTAGAATATTTCATCAAAAGTACTTTTCATATATGTTGCAAAATCGTTTTGGTAATAATTACTTCTATCGTGGACTGCTACACGTATCAAAGATTAATTTGTTTTATTTCACTTCTATTGGTCCTTAAGTGTGCATTGAAATTTGTTTATGACTACATATGGTAGAACGTAGTACCTTATCATAAAGAATAATAATGTCACTTAGTTAGACATATATATAAAGACTATTCTTCAACCTTTTGTAAGAAGAAATTTTTTCTATGTGTGTTACAAGTTCTTTCATTTGCTACCTAGCATATTTTCGAGCTTATGTTATAAAAGACTTGGTCATTTTGCCTTTTATATTCACACGTCTATTTTTTCTTTTTACATCCGTAGTAGAAAATTTACTTGTTAAAGCTTATACTTTCATTGTCGTGTTCACTTAAAATCGTGATAGCAATTGACATGTTTTTGTTAGGCAACGAAAGGTATCGGGTAAAATTTCAAAATTTATCTTTTGATACAAACTCTAAGAATTTACTGAAAAAATAATTGAGCTTTGTATCCCGGATGTGACATGTTGGGATTAGTCCGAACATGTCATATCTATTGTTAACAAACTTGTCTCCAAGGTGCGACCATTGACGACGAACAAACTTGTCTCCAAGGTGCGGCCGTTGACGACGACAGACATCAATTTCTAACAGTGGACTAGTCTTTTCAAAACAGTCGGCCGTACTAATTAACATGACGAACGTACCCTCAACATTAACTACATAAACAGCTCAAAGTTGTCATGGAACTAGAGGAGTTAGAGCATCGGCGGCCATGGAACTTCACATTCTGTTCAAAGTTGTCATGTCCCTTGGTGTGTTGGGTTTCCTGGGAGTTTTTCTGCGACTGTATCATGCGTTGGTGGTCACGCCAAATAGGCTTGGGTCCCTGTTAAGGAAGCAAGGCATAAATGGACCACCACAAAAATTTCTTCTTGGAAACATCTTGGAGTTCAAGAGATCAATATCAGAAGCAGTAGCCAAGGCTGCTACCAATGGATCCCCTGCTTTACACGATTGTGGAGCTTATGTCTTTCCTTTCCTCGATTCATGGAGGAAGCAATATGGTATGTCACGCGAAATTGTTGTAGTTTCTATGCCATGTCGTACATACATATATGTTGATATAACAGCAAATCAGTGTGTCCATTCACAAGAAATCAAGGCATCATATTGGAACTTTTTTCTTTTGTGCAGGTGATGTATACACGTTTGCACTTGGTAACACACAAACTTTAAGTGTGACTGATCCTGATATGGTGAGAGAGATAATTAAATGCACATCCTTGGACTTGGGGAAGCCTTCCAGCGATACAAGACAACTTGGCCCCTTGCTTGGCCAGGGGATTATAACCTCCAGCGGTGCTTCTTGGGCTCATCAAAGGAAAACCATCGCGCCTGAACTGTACATGGATAAGGTCAAGGTGTGTGCTTCCAAAAGTAAAAGTGAAGTGATGATCTAATAACTCCCAAACTGAACTAACTCATTGCAAGCTGGCTGGTAGTATTTATGCAAGACAGGATGCAGTGGGTTGGTTCAATTTTGGAGTCGGGTTATTCATTCCCAAACTTAAATTAGCTTTGGAACTAGCAATTTCCGAAAACCAAAACCCCACTTGAATTAAAAAAAACTCCAATTTTCTCTTTAAAAGCGATCATGTCATCTGAAAAGCGACACTACGCGTACTTGGATTCTCGCAGGGAATGTACAACCTGATTCAAGAGTCCACAGCTACATTAGTTGACACATGGGAAAGCATCATCGAGAACCAGGGTGGAATTGCTGACATTAAAGTTGACCCGCACCTGAGCTGCTTTGCTGATGATGTTATAGCAAGAGCTTGTTTTGGTAGCAACTTTTCCAGGAATAAAGAGATTTTCTCGAGGCTCGGAGCTCTCCAAGAAGTAACCTCCAAGGCACTTATGTCAGGCAATATTCTAGGGATGAGGTAACTATGATTTTCTTCTTCGACTTCAAACTACAAATTGAACTACCAAAGCTTTTTATTATATGTTTCTGGACTGATAAAACGAGATATTTGTTGGAATTGACTTTAATTCCATTTGACAAGAACCACCCACCATCTTTTACCAAGTTTGCAGTGTGATTGTTTTCATGCACACATGAACACATATCCTTTGAATGAAGGAGATATGTAGGAGGTGAAGACAAGTGAATAGTTAGCCAACATGTGGTAACTATTCACTTGTAGGCTTCTTGGTTGTTTCACATTGGCACGGATGATATATTCACCCACTTCTTTTCCTATAAAAGGAGAACTTTGCCAAAGGTTTTCAACACAACACACATGCAAACACCATTGAGAAGCATTAGCCATTGACAGCTACATTGCAGTGAGTTAGCCACAGAGAGCTAAAAAGGGTGTTAGGCGTTTAGAGCTTATGATTGTAGCTCAAATGCTAGAGTCTTAAGTGTTTTTGTAAT